>JAYMFT010373154.1:0-36965 GCA_038088735.1 Panulirus argus
TGGGGTATTTTTTCTTCGTCTGTTTCCTGGCGCTACCTCGCTGACGCGGGAAACAGCGATCAAGTATAATAATAAAAAAAAAAAAATATATATATATATATATATATATATATATATGTATATGTATATAATTCTGAACTTAAAACAGCTATTTTGGTATCTTTCTAAACTTTAATCATTACTAACAGTTTACGAGTACATTATGAGAATTATGGTTAGTTCTGATATACAAAGGAAAATGGCACAATGATAAGGAATCTCCAGTTGCACAATGGTAGTTTCGTCCATCGGTGTGCCTCAGTCGGTAATGGACATCCAAACTGTTCCCGCTGGTCAGCTGGTTATCTTTAGGACTTAGGTCATTAAGAGACTGTCAAGTCATTTATAAAACGACCGCTCGTTGAACCTTGAGCGCAGGAATCTCCCTCAGATACTCAAGAAACATCGAGGTCTCTGTATGCCCTAACGTTTACATGTGACCTTCGTGTTCCTGGTGTCAACCAGCAGCAGTGTTTGGGGACATGAAGCACAATTTTCGCCACACTCGTCAGACTAACACTTGGCGATTGGAGAAATTACTGCTCTTTGTCAGCCATCCTTCTCCAGGTGTGTGTGTGTGTGTGTGCGTAGGACGCTTAAGTCCTCAGATGTTTACATCTGTATATCTGAGCAGGAACCGCAAATTTCTGAGCTCCTAAATTCGACTTGAGATGGACCGTTTTGCTTTTACCTTAAGTCAAAGCGATCACAGAAAGGCTCTTTGGTGTTCACGGTAAGTCTGTCCTCCCTATTTTCAGCAGGTTTGTGTGCGGGTGTGTTTTCGTTTTGCTGTTGGCTCATTGGTGTGGGCGTTCAGCAAGATGGCTGCTCGTCTACTCGAACGTTCATGCGTTAGAGGCTTTCCTTCTCGTCTTCCTTGGCTCTCCTGCGCTTGTCGTAGGCCTGGGCGGCGGGCATGAAGAGCCACAGGACAGTGGCGGTGAACACGAAGCCCGACAACACCCACATGCTGACGGCATAGCTGCCGCTCACGTCACGGATCACGCCTGCAAAACACGCCCGACGGAAGGGCTAAGTTCATTGCTTGCGGAGGAAGGATTAGCTAAGCGGAGGAGAGGCAGGAGGCCACAGGCGCTACAGGAGTATCTTAGGAAACAATGCCTATCACTTATAAAGGTAAATAGAAATATGTATGAAGAAGAGACGGAAATTCTAAACACAAAATATAAAAGTATGGACCACATTGCACAAAAAGAATTAGAATACCACTCTACACTTAAAAAAAGTATATACTTATAACAAGGGACTCTATTCATTACTTGCATAACTAAATCAAGGAATTATTGACTATAACTACAAGCAACAAGATGCCACTCTCGTGCGTAATCTATGAGTTAATTGTAGTCAGTCATCAGACTGATAAGAGATAAAGAGAGCGGCCATTTGTCTGGTCAAGGAAGGACTCGGTATAGGGAGCCTGGGTGAAGCAGGAAGCAGCATGACTGACCTATGAGCGGCCCGAAGAAGAGGAATCCGATGCCGACGGTGAGGCTGGAAGCCCCGAAGACGGGCGCCAGCTTGTCCAGTCCCATGAACCTGACCATGACCAGGTTGAAGAGTCCCATGGTTGTGCCGACGCCGCTCCCCCACACTGCCATGGTCGCCGTCAGCCACCTCAGGTCGGCCAGAAGCGGGAACACTGCCGGCACCAGCGGGATTAGTGCCCTCACCCGCCCGCGCCAAGGGACCAAGATGTTTTTTTCGAGTGAATCCTGGTCGCTCGCAAACAAGAGCGGCAGAAAGGTTAAGCGATCAGTAGACTGCTAATGTCTTATGACCTTAAGTATAGGTTTGAAATCAAAGTGAGACAAAGGAATTCAAAGAGCGGCGGGCCACGGGGCCCCTTTCGAGGCTAATTTGTGGTGGTGGGAGATGCGGGAAACTCACAGATTATTGTGGCAAGGGTCGAAAGGCATAGAGATAATCTATAGATGGTAACCTGAAGCCTCTTCATGTGACTATGGAGTCGCAAATGATGTTGGTCGTGGACTTGAAGGGAAACATTTATCAAGTGTATTCTTAGACGTAGCTATTGTGCTGATTCAGGCACTATGATGATTGGTAAATCGTTGCTTGTGCTCGAGAGATGAAGAAAAAATACTTCGCTTCATTCGATGTAAAGTGTTTTTGAGGTAAAACTTTCCTCACTCCTCACACTCACCCTCCTCAATCACCACATTTACCCTTCACACCCACCACAGTCACCCTCCTCACCCACCGCACTCATCCTCCCGACTATAGTCCTTGTAAGAACAAAAATTGGAGGCGGATGCGTTACTCAGGGGCAAAGCAGGATGACTTAACACACGAGGTAGAGGACGTAATCAGGTTACGCTGCGAGAGACATTGTGGCTGTTGCCCAGGCAGAAACGAACGAAATGATTCATCGCAGATCAGAGATCCTCGGGGTGTATGAGGCACCAACTGGAAAGTCTTAGGAAAGTTGTGTTAGCGGGACGACCTCGTACTTATAACCTTCAGAGAGGAATGAGGAACAGAATCTTTCGTTGTGACTGTATGACCTCCGCCAGATCATAAGTTTTAATACCCTGGACGTGTAAATGGATGGGATTTACGGCTGAAATGCTGAAGTATGGAGGAGAAAGTGTGATATAGAGTGGATGCAGCTGATATGTGATTTATCATGGAAACAGATGGTTGTGCCTCAGGACTGAAATTATTATTGTTACTTTGATCAAGGGAAAAGGTGCTGAGGTCAGGACCAACACGCAGCAGTGCTTAGTAGGTTAGTGACTTCATCTTCAACATTGCCAAAATAAAAGGCTACAACAACAGGTCCTCTGTGCCAGACGTGTGAACTGTGAAAAATCCAATCTACTCTGTCTTTTGATTTTCACTAAAGAGATTGACTTGCATAAGACACCCGTCGCTTACCGAAGATGCAGGTCGCTGTGGTGGTGATTCCGGCCATGTAGACTGCTCGCATGTTGAACCCTCGGCAGTCCGACAGTGCTGACATCAACGCCCTGGCGAGCAGGTTACACATGGCCGACACGGATATACAGGAGGCGGAGTCCTGAAGTGTGTGTCCCGCCGCCTGCATGGCGAAGGGCACCATCATAATGAAGTTGTAATACCCGTTCAGGAACAGCGAACTCCCGAAGGATATGATCACGGCAGAGGGAGAGCGGAAGACGCCCAGGTCCGTGATGGTGGTACGCGCTACCTGTGTGAACACCTTCGGGAGGCTCCTTATAACCTTCGATCCCTCGCTCATGATGCCCCTCTTGCCACTCACAATGGCGGGGGCGGCCGCGAGGCTAGACTGGCTCTGTGATGAGAGCGAGAGCGTCATGTCGTCCATGGATGCCAAATACGACCGCTTATTTAGGCAGAGAGGGTCGTCCTCCCACACAGCCACTCCACGAGAACCACGACTCGACCTCCCTGACTCGTCCTTGTCATCGGCACCAGACGGGGAGTCACCACACCGCGTCCTCCCATTTCCTCCACTTTGCCTCACCTGCACAACATCCTTCCGCATCAAGCGCACTGATCCCCCCTCGATCAGCTCCTCCATGTCGGGGCGAAGCGGCTTCATATGCCACTCGACGGGGTGAAAGAAAGCAGCTCCGACCAGGCCGTTGAGCAATATCGCCCCTATGATAAACGTCGCGCCCTTGAAACCGTACTCGTCTTGCAGGAAGCGAACCAAGGGCGGCCCGGCCATCTGCCCTACGGATATTCCTGACATCGTGACGGCGTTGGCAACACCTCGGCGCCGGTCGAAGTACATGGGCACCAAGATGAAGCACATGCAGACAACCAGACCTCCGCCTCCGCCTGCAAACACATTTCATGTTCAAGGAAAAGAAATAACAAAACAACGTAAAAGAAATATTCATCGTTGAGTCCTATAAGGGGGAAAATATGTATCAGTATACAGTAAAACGTAGGAATACAAAGGAATTCACACAGCAAAAGACCATTGGGTCACTGCAAAGTCCTTCCTTCACAGTTGACGGTGAGATCCTGAAGAGTCCATTAAGTAAAGAGTTTGACGGAGATTTTGGGAAGATAATTAACAAACGGAGTGAATCGCGACTCAAGAAAATTCCTATAGCATCTGTCTCCAACGATTATGGAGACGTGTTCAAGAGCAAGGAGAAAATGAAATCGAAAACTGAATGACTGCAGTCTAGAAATCACTGTCGTCATTCAGTCCATCCTGTGGAAAGGATTCCAGATTTGTACACTATAAAGGTCCCCCTTCGGATCAGCATACATCACCGCCCCTGTATAACTGAGGCTTTGGTTCTGTCATGGCTTACCGCTCAGCAGGGAGAAGGAGAAGAACAAGAACTCTGGCGAAGGAGAGAAGGCCGAGATGATGGTGGAGGCGGAAGCCAACAGGACGCCCACGAAGGCAACTCTCCTCCAGCCGAACTCCTTCGCCAGGGGCCTGACGAGGAGCCCCATCATGTTCCACACGAAGCACTGGCTGTTGAAGATCCAGGCGGTGGTGGACGACGAGGCGCCCTCCTCCAGCAGGTAGCGGGAGAAGAGGACGCCGAAGCAAGGCCCCAACACTGGCACTAACAACTGCAATGATCACCACGACGCTGAGTTAAACGGCGTTCTTGTACAGATATCAAAGATTATCAGTGAGGGCGGGGAAAGAAAGAGAGCAATTCTTAAGTCTTATTTCTCAGCCTACCCTTGGGGAGAAAGTTAAGCCAAAGACGGAGACACATAAGCGGACAGAGTGGTACTCACTCACCAGGATTATGAAGGACCCCAAGACGATCAGCCAGCCCCATCCTCCGTCAGGCACCCGCGTAAGCTCCGCGTCGCCGAAGCCCTGTACTACGACCACCTCGTCGTGTCTGGTCAAGTTGTCGTCGGCTTCCCTAGCCTTGTAGGCTTGTTGCATATATTTGTCATCGTCCTTCGTAAAGCCACCAATCTTTACAGCTTCGTCTCCGCCTCGCACGGCCTCCTCGTTGTCTCTAATGAAGCCACCGTCAACTTTTTCACCATCGTCGTCGCCACCCACCGCCTCATCCTCACCACTTCGCAAAGCCTCTCCGTCGTCTTTGACATGGCCGTCTGTAACTTCCTCACCTTCTTCGCGAGTCTTCGCACCTCTGTCCTCACTGTCCTCACGTAGGTGATAGCCTGTCGAGCCTCCGCCACCTGCTACTTCGCCCTGGTCGCCGGCAGCAGCCTCTTCCATCACCTGCTGGCTATCATGAAAAGCGGCACCAGTCATGACTTAACGCTGATGGTGGCAGTGATGGCGCGCCCCGACCACATGGATATGTTCTGGACTATAGTGACAGTTCCTTATTGATCTCAGTTATCGCTTTCCGCCGTCAGTATCTCCTGGGTAGAGCAACTCGATCGGCTGAAGACATCGAGGCCATGATGTCGCCGAGGCAGGAGGAACTACCGTCTCCATTCAGCGCCCCACCAAGACTGAGGCAGGACACCGACTGTACCCGAGGAGCGACTGCTTGTTGATGGTGCTGCTCAATGGGTGTCTTCAGTCGACCCGCCTCGTAAAGCAAAGTCCGTCTGTTATCGTCCCGTCGTTCCTATCATAGATAAAAGTTGGTACAGACATGTAATACTGATAACAGTTTAGTGACAGAAGGTGAATACCATTTTACGATACCTACGCAAGAACCTGAATGTGGTCATTATCTACACGGATGCTCTTGAAGGCAAACTAAATACCATTATTTGAAAGATCCGGTCTAGCTAACACCCCACCCGCCTCCCTCCTAAACTTGGGACAGAGGCGAGTCAATGGGAACGTAAGGAAGAAACAGATACAAGCTCAACAAGTACGCACAGTTGCGTAAAGCGTTCCCTACATGAGTGGGTTGACATTAAACTGAATCGTGAATCCTCTGCACACACGAGATGATACATTCCTGGACACGGTGCCTTCGCCTTAGGCAGAGCAGCACTCCCCGCGTGGAATTAATATCCAAGCTCACTCTCGCCAGGTCAGCAAGTCCGCTGTGAACGGAACAGCTTGATCTGACGTCTTTCGAAACATCTCAAGCTTAGATACAGAGACAGAGATAGAGAGGGGAGGGGAGTGGGGGGAAGGTTTACATTCTCAATGCCCCGTCTCTTAACATTTCAATGTCTGTACCATGTCCTTACTCCTGTGTGTATACAGACACGCACACACACTCCATCATAAGCCAGCTACTGATATATCAACTAGCCATGAAGGAAGGATGAACAGGTGGGTTGACTGTGGGCCAGCAGGTGTGTGAAGCGTTAACCGCTACATCCCGGAAGCCTGTGTATGCAAACATGGTCTATGACGTACCTTAGGGTCGTACTGTCGTACTGAAGTCTCGTAACGTCTCCTTCAAGGAAATATGCACACAATGGCGGTGCCCAACACCGCTGGTTGGCTGGTCCAGCCTCGCCCTTCACAACCACCGGTGCTCTTACCCCCAACATAAGCTGGGTCACACCCGCTCTGTCATCATTGGAGCAGTGTCCCAAGACGGCAGTGACCACCTACTGGCACAGTGCCCAGGACGCCAGTGATGACCCCAGAAGAAGACTGTCAAGGCACAAGTCACTGTAGTTCTGACCACCTCCTCGCTGTTCGCTTCCCACCCTGGATCACGCAGCAAAATAAAAGTCCACAGGCTATTCCATCCTCTTTCTTTAAGGTCTCCAGCTACGGTGGCTCTGAGGGGCCCCCTGCCAACTACCAGCTCATGATTTAGTGAAGGTGATCGTATCAAGTTTATCTTCCCGTTCTCTGAAACGAAAAATATTTCCTATGTGTTATCTTGGACACTCTAATCTAAGATAAGGAACACCCATTAGGACCCAAGACTCAAGCAAGAGCCGTCTGTTGCCACGAGAGATCTTAATTCGTCTGACTCGCTTTTCACATATCTTACAGTATCTACGGACGGGAAAGACTTTCCAAGCTTAGAAATCCCTGTGTCACTCGTGGCAATGAATGTAAGGGGAAGCATTTTAATCGCTTATTATATGAACGAGTAAGTGTAGGAGTTCTCAGAGTAGCTGAGCTCTTAGAGTATCCGAGCTCCAATGCAAAAAAGAGTTCATAAAGCAAACTATTTCTAATATTTGTATAATCAAAAGAAATTATTTTTGCGCTAATTCACTCTTATCCGGTTAAATGTAATTCCCCATAAGATGTAATGTAATTCTCCCCATCTATGCCTGTTACACCAGCTCAAATCATAATGGAGTCTGGTGGAGCAAGGATGAACGAGAATTACTTTAGTGTAAAATATTTTGTAAATAATGTATTGTATAAATATTGTTAATGCATCTACCACATACAGAGTCTTTAAATCCCTCCTCAACTCTCATGTGGTCAGACATCTTGAATCTCTCAGCCTTCTCTTTGATCACCAGCATGGCTTCCGTAAGGCAAGATCTACTGATATTCTTTCCTATATTACTAATGTCTCGTCATCATCCCTGAAAGATTTTAGGGAGTCCTTTGTAGCTGCCCTTAATAGAATCAAAGCTTTTGACAAGTTGTGGCATCGGTGTTTCATCTCCAAGCTCCTCTCTTTTGGTTTCCCTCCCTCACTTTGCCACCTCATATACTTTCCCTTGTCTCCTTTTTTTTCCCCCTTTCATTAACTTATCCATATTCCAGTTACGTTCTGGCCTTGATGTGGGCAATTTATCCGTGACTGGAGCCTCCAACGTAAAAAAGGAAAAAAGTATACGAAAAAATATGCTGGCTCCCCTCTCCATGTTCTTGTCCTTGTGCAATTCTGAACAACGCCTCCATGTTCACACAGCTTCCCTCCACCTCACGCTCGGCGTATGTCGTCATCCTCCTCCTCCTCTCTCGCTTTACTTTGCTTCACACACACACACGCTCACTCCTCCTCAGCGCCTTCTCAACCCATGTGAGACAGCTACAACAATGCTCTGTCTTACAGCGTCATAAGCCACTCCTCTTTCTCTCTCTTCTCTGTTTTCCAATAACTCATTTGGATTCCCTTGCTTCTCAATGCGTCCTCTTACATAGTTCCTCGTCCCAGACTCCCTAACTATCTCCCTCGAGCAACAGGGAACCTGGTTTGCGCCACCGCCCACGGGTTGGGCTGCAGCGCACAATAACTCTGCAACTATTACGACACAGATCACAAATCAGATCAGTCCCTCCCACACATCACGCCGACCGACCTGAAAGTCTTTATTCACAACAAATTTTTGCAGACTAGTGGAATTACCTCCTCACTAGCTTCCTCGCGCTGTCAGCAAAACTTCATGACTTTCCTTCACCTTCTTAGAGATGACAGCGTCCATTGCTCCTCTCTAAGCAGACAAACGCGCTAAAAAGAAACAGATATTTTAAGTCTTTTTATCTCTCGCCATCCAACTCACTTTCAGCTGCTTCGTTGCACTCTCATCCTGGTTTTCTCTCACACACGTTAGCCTGAAGCCCTTTTCCCATCGATTCCTCAAGAAGCAGCGTCATCTACATGCAGCAACTTCCTTGCCTTCCAATTAATCACAAACGGAAGAACGGGAAAACATAAGTAACGGAGGAAATGAAGGGTTGGTTGTCTGTTACTGCCAGATAAACGAATTTTAGAATTTTTTAATCACTTCGTTAGATCAGCCAGGATAATTGTAGTAATCAATGAATAACTGGTATTGAATCATCACTCAAAATACCTGTTTTTAGTGGTCCAGGTTGTGTGATGTTGTCTCCGATCAGCTGGTGTGAGTGTGTGTGTGTGTGTGTTTACTGGGAGGCTTGCGCCCCAGCTTAGGCTGTGCCAAGCTCTGGGGAGGGAGAGTGGGGAGGGGGAGCCACTGACACACATCTGAGTCTGGTTTTCCTCATCTGCTGAGAGGACAGGGTTGCAGCACACCGGTGTTGGCCTGTTGTGGTTATTTATAATAGTGAGGCTGAGCTGGGTCTCCTTTCCTTTTTGTGAAGATGTGAGTAAGGATGTCAGTTGGAGGACAGCGTGAAGGTCGGGGAGAGTAAGGTGAGGAGAGGAGAGGCCAAGGGAAGGCCAGCGGGAGGACAGGAGTGAACGAAAGAGGCCAGGAATCACAACAGTAATATGGTGGCGGTGGGGAGCGGTTGAGGGCGAGAGCAACGCGTGACAAGGGATGACAGACAGGCACAGCGCAAACCCCTCACCTCCTGGTCGCCCGCCCCTCTCACTCACATGCCACCGGTCGCGGCCGCCTTCTGCCGTCCACACACAGATACAGCACAAGACAGCCGTTCGTGCCCATATTTCACTATAACGGTAAACAGTCAGTGGTTCTTCATCACGGAAACTCACATCACAGGATTTTCAGCGTCTCCTTTACTGCATGATTCAGAGATCACGAATAAACAGTTCCGGTTATGATGCAAAAAGGTGATTGCGTTTAGAACCTCACAGCGAAAAGCTGGAGAGTTTCCTCGTTCTGTGCTCACAAGTGAATCTTCCCAGCCACACTCCTCACAATGTACGTCACACCGTATTACAAACCAGACCTCTCACAAGGGTGGCACAGGAGAGGCACCCGGGGGGATGGCATCACTGGACGGGCAGTGAGTGACAGCTTTACAAGAGAACTTCGTGACGAGAGACGGGGAGCTGGACTGCCCTCCAGAGACACGGCACTCACACTGCCAGCCTCCCTCCCGCACCCCGTCGTGTTATTTGGCTGCGACTGGGGCAGATTTGCGGAGGAAGTAACGTGGTGGGGGAGGCGGCTAAGGTCTCGGGTGCACTACGGGAAATGTGGAAAAAGAGGCCAGTACCTGCGAGGGCAAAGATGGATATGTCTGAAGGGAAAGTAGTCCTGGCATCAGATCTCTTTTCTCCAGTGGATACAGAGGACAGAGATAAAACAGAAACATCATATCGTGCTTTTTTCTCGCCATAGAAAGGATTCAGAAGCATAATACTACTGCCATGGGCAGCTCTACTCTAACGAGCCGAGGGAGAGAGAGAGAGAGAGAGACTTCGTGACTTCAAAGTTCCCATATTCCATCAACTAATTTATCATGAGCATTGGCTGATTGACTGAAAGGAATAAAAGAATTACGAGAAAAGCATTCCTTTCTGAGCGATTGATATACATATGAAAAGGAGCTAATAACTCAGTCTACTGAATCTAAGAGTTATGCCTTGAGGCAGGATGTAAACACTTACATTTTCTTTTACTAATCATGCAAGGAATGTGTTCTTGCAGCAATATCTTTAAAGTCTGTAAGAAAATCTAAGGCTCTGATTTGCCCATCTTAAACATTGACTGATATATTCCCTGCTAATTTTGTATAATTACATGAAAAATCATGCTGGAAACATACATTCTACAAATTTCGTTCAATGAATGTAGAATTCTCACGAGGTAGTTTGGATACTATAAGAGCTACTCCTAAAAGTAAAGAGTAAACTGCTACATTTTCTCTTATTATTTGAATAAGAAAACTGTTTATATCAAAGCAGTAACTTTAAATTTTTAAGCATCTCAGTATCTGATTGACTGTCGTACATATTAATCTAGACTGTACGCTTAGACGATGTAAGAATTTGGAAGTAAGTGAGCAAAGGTTAGTTGGTGAAGACTGTCGCACAGTTGGTGCGACACAGGCCTTTTCCTTAGGCGTACTGTTCTGTTATTCCGGCTGGAGATCACAGCTCCAAATCACCTTCACAATAGGCGGCCAGAAGAGATGACTTGATTATCCAGTAGGCGTGTGAAATGATCCCAGCTGTTGTTATTGAAGGTGCACAACAGGTGCAAAAGCGACTGCGGCTCCTGGTCAGTGAGCGCTTGCCACCGACCCACTGCTCTTGGACGTAGTCAGGCTCGGAGTGGTTGTTTTGCCTGCCTCGTCTACAGTTTCATTCTCCTCTATCCTTACATGGCAGGGGATCCCGTGAAAGTCGACCTGACGCTCCTGAAGATGGAAGTTTTGGATTGTCGCAAGGCTGAAGGTTATGAGCGTAACGTTCACTCTTGGATTCGAGTGTTGTATCGCTTGTATGGATGTCCTGGAGTCGTTGTGGATTGCGACGGACTTGGAGTGTTCCGTCGCAGCGTGGTGAAGAGCTTGCGACATAGCGACCAACTCTGTTCGTAAAGTGGAGCAGCAGCAGTCTGTTAATCTCCAGAGGAGAGTCTGGCCTTGGGTGTGGAGGGCCGCTCCGGACCTTCCTTCCGTCTGATCAACCGAGCCGTCTGCAAAGTACTGCACTGCTTGTGGTGGTGTCACAACGGTAGTGGCTTTTAGGAGCTGCCCCGTTCAGGTCCTCTTGCTGGAGACTGAAATTTCTGAGCTCAAGTGGTGTGACTGTGAAGGTGGCTAGCAGAGGAACCCACGGTGGTGGAACGATGTAGTCTTCTATGTCCTTGACGTACGAAACTGCTGTTCTTGGGATCGTCTCTGCGTTGCCCAGACGAAGGCACCTGCAGGGGCTGGTTGGCGGCTGCAGTTGGTGTGGGTCGACTCGCTTGGGCCATCTTGGTTTTCTCGATGCAGGCGGGTTCCAGGCGTGTTGCCTGCCCCCACAGTTGGGTCATTTGGGCGGGATTTTCTGGATCTGTTTTAGCTTTTTCAGGCAAGACTCCGCGTCCTACTTCAATGCTCAGACCGCACACACCTCCTTGAGGACGCGAGAAGAGAAAAGAGACAGTCCTCCTTTGGGAGATTTATGAAGATCTCCCCCTAACGATGCCTATCTCCTACGACCCTCAACTGTGGGTGCTCCTGCACGATCACGGGATCCCACAGCGACTCGGTAGGCTGCTGCGACCCCCTGATGAGCACACGAACCCACTCTGAGTGAGGTGCACAGCACCAGAGGCGCTTCTGGGGCGAATACAGACCTTACTCCCACCGTAGGATCCAGTAGGCCCCTCCACGACAGCGGGAAATATAAGAAAATGAGTGAGAGACAAAGTGTCCGAAAAACTCCACAGGACCAGGCTTGAATGGCAGAGACCCTCAGCAGCAAAGGGGGTTCCAGCGGGAGGTCCTGATGCCGTGGGAGAGTCTCTACGTATCAATCCTACCCCTGCTTCCTCAGACGTATCTACTAAACAGCTACGGGTCGACCAGAGTCGACGGTATCTCGGCCCGGATGGGTCTGCAAGATGGTCAGGTGAACCTGCTGCTAGCAGGACGCGTAGATACCTGCCTGTAGAGCTGGGATCAGCTGTTAAACCGGAGAAAGTACTGGAGCTGGAGGGGTGAGAGGCTCTCGTCGTGATGGTCGAGTCGTGAATGGTGTATGAACCACCGAGTGAGCACAGCAATGAAGCACATCAGTAGATAAAGTGTTTTGAGTAAAATTACGTTCTAAAAATTACTGATATTATTATCATTATCCTTATCATTGTCATTAGTATTATCATTATCATTTTATGACTGGCTTAGCTCTATCATCATCGGTCGAACCATACCACCGTCATAGCAAGTGAGACATCCCACTTTGGAGTAAAGAACCTTTGAGATTCGAGCGACGACTCGCGAACCCTGAACCCAAACCAAACAAACTCAAGTCGGGATTCGTGAAGCCGGATTTTGTTTATGGTCGAGAGTTTTGTTCTTTCTTCTGGTCATATCTAATAATCTTTCCTCTCCTTTAGCGACCATCTATTCTATCTACTTTATTATCATTCTGTTGCATTTCTTATTTATTTCATCTACGTTATTATCACTCCACTGGTCACATTCCACCTTTAAATGCAGATGATTACCAGGGAACCATTATTTCTCTCTCATACGAAGATGAGGAACCTTAAGGTGAGATTTGAAGTCTTGACTGTGGTATTATAAAGTCAAAGAATTATGAAGAAATCTGGTTATATAAGAATTCTATTACACATAACAGTATGTCCGTGCGTGGATACTTGTTTGTCTCATTTTCATATTCTGTCGAAGGCTCCGGTCGCTTGCAAACTATTTCATCGAGGTCAGGTTTTAAATGCTGATAGCCCAAATGATGTAGGGAATAAGGGAAGAAGAGGGTGTGTCAGAGTATGAGTTTCAAGAAGGGTCGAATGGAAGCTGCTTAGAAAGATATGAGAAGGTAAATCGACCCAGAGTTCAGTAGTGTGGGGAAAGATGTAGACATCACAATGGCCCACTCTTGAATTGCCAAGGGCCACACGGTGATCATATATTGCAGTGACTTGGTCTAGGGAACTGAGCAGACACGAAAGTGGCCAGTTCTAGGAAGCACATATCAAAGGCACGGAAGAGAGAGAAAGAATGAACACTGCAGGGCAAGGAGAGTGGGTCAGGTTATGAGGCCAGATTGGAAGAAATGATAAATCGGAATACTTTGGACTCGACCCCGTCAAGTAAGAAGGTAGAGTAGGAACCTCTCAGAAATGTCAATGGTACTCCACAGAAGGACGGCTCAGTCCTTTGTAAATTATAATCGGAGCAACTGTTGTGAAGAAAAGAATTTTTGACATCTAATGATGACTCCCAGGTCCTTTAAAGCAGGCTCAGCTCCCCGTCTGATGAGAGATTCTCAAGACAGACTGGATGTTACTGTGAACCTAAGTGCATTTGCCAAATCTAGCGGTGGAATTGTAACAAGCCATGTAAGTATATGGAAGATTTGTGAGTCTTGGAAAGAGAAAATGGGAAGGAATTGTTTTCATCGAGTTTGCATTGGTGCTTTTGCCGAGGTATGACGTAGCAGTTGTAACAAACGACAGAGCAGACTTGAAGTAAGCAGCGGAATGCAGTGTAGAATCGCCTTTGCACTCAGTTGCATTAGCACATAGTGTGGTTATCTATTGATGAAAGAAAATCGCTTATAAAGATGAGGAGGAAGAGTGTAGGAGACGGGAGAGAACCCTGAGGGACACCGTTGCATTAGCAAACCAGGAAAATACGTAGGGAGGAAAGCCAAATGAGGGACAGGTTGGAAATTGCAACCCCAAAACCACTCATAAGTTTTCAGTATGTCAAGGGCTGAAGCCCTGAAATGCCCCTCTCATGGATGACTAGACATCAGCAAGACAAAAAGAATATTCAAGAAATGAATCTTGAAATAAAAACAAGAAGTTCGAGTGTTAGAAAAGCTACTGCCGTTGGGTCTGAGCTATCTCAAAAAAAGACAACTTTTCACTGTTATCTTTTACACCCATTGACCCATGTACCTTCTTACACCAAATGACCTGCGTATCTATTTACACCAGCTATTTGAAGACAGTCCCTCTCACGTCCGTCGTCTGTCTGTCTGTCTGTCTTGCAAATGAACATGTCCCCGTCAGTCTTACATATCCTGAAACGTATCTTCATCCAACTTAAATATTCTGGTACATCATCATCAGTCTTAAATATTCAGAAACTTACATCCATCAATCCTAAACATTCTAACACTTTTCACTGTTCGGTAGGAATTACCTCTGGGGCTTTCCAGCTCTGGGGACAGTGTAATGAGCATAACACGAATACAACACGCTTTTTCTTAATCACTCCTGTAGCGGCTCGCCAGAGAGATAAAGACACTCAGTGGGGTCAAGGACGGAAGTAACAGGCGAGAGATGACATTTCCGGGTACTGGTGAGTGTGTGAGTGTGTGTGTGTGAGCTGGCCGGGGTATCCGAATATCATGGTGCGGGTTACGACGCTTGGCCCCTCACTGTTCAGTTAGCTCAACAGCTTCCTTGTATTCGATGAAAAGGATCACAGCGTTGCATGCCTAATACCCTGGCGGAATGGTACACCACATTCAGCTGGTACGAGATACTATGAACCACCTCAGGGCAGTAGTCATACCTTAACGAGCTGTTCACGTTCCGAAGCGTTCGGTTCCCGCTCCGAGCCAGTATCATTTACCATACCGAACCGAGCCGAGCGACACAGCTGAGCTGTGCGAATACAAAGCGGATCAATGGAACGTCTTTTGTTTTGCAAAGATTTTTTGTCTATCCAATGAAGCCCAGAGATGATTTTGCTTTAAGTTAAAGAATAAGATGACTGGCAAGAATATGAAAATTGGAGATATATTCGCAAATTTCTATTACTTAGCTTTCCAGCTTCGTGCACACAAGGAAAACATGATTTGATTGTAAACACTGCATATCTAAATGTTAACCCGTAATCTAACATCTACATACATGATTTCACTTACATTCTTCCTTATAGCTTCAAAGGTAGATGTTTTAAACCAAAAATAAGTACATCAAAGACATATGTAATCGATATTCAACAGTTTTTTAACCAAGTATGATCTATAGAATTCTCAGCGTCAAGAAAAGTACATCATAGAGAAAGATTCTTTCCAAGAAAGGAACAGTCGTCTCCTTAATCTTTATATTCTCTCGTTATTTTCTGACTCTCTCACTTTTTCACTTGGAAAATATAAGTTATCTTGTGCGTATTTTCCATATAAATCTATATATGACTGACCGAGTAAACTGTCATTCAGTATGACAGTCAGTTAGACGCCATCGGTGACCTAAGCTGATATATGCATACTGTCCGTCGGCAATATGCGTGTCACATCCTGAGTGCGTTTGCACTTGGCAAGGTGACGGGCGTCCCCGTAGCAATAAACTTGGCAGATAAGGACAGCAGATTCTCTAGACTGGCTAGTATGGTGATGGTTGGCATACGACACAACGCAGCTTAGATATGCTTTACGAACTTTCGTCATTGCACCTCAGGACGAAGAATATCGTGACCCAGTGCGTCATGTGCATCGTCAGGTAACCCGACTCCTGACCACCTTTCCCACTACCAGGAGCACACACAAGCCCTGCCACGGACCTTTACTTCTGACCACTAAGTATGAATAGCGTAAGGTCTCGGGAAAATATAGAAGTGAGATATGAATAAAACGCATTCAACATACTTGCAAAAAAAGGACAAATGACCAGCAATGATACACCAACAGCAGAGTATGTTGCAGTCAAAATGCATTCACCAAGAACCGCACAGAATTTACGCAGGCAGCCGGAAGGCCAGCGATATACACTGGGGCTCCAGGCACAGCAGACACCAGCGCCCCCTCGTTCGACCCGACTCTCCAGAAAGTATGACCAGCTTAATCTGTCCCTGGGCGGGCGTCCTCCTGACTTGGTTCCTCTCCACAGCGGTCCTGACAAGCGCCTTGATCCAATCCAGGATCATCAGCGAAACTAATGGGATGTAAGAGGCCAAGAGAACGGCTCCGACACAACGTCAGAAACTCGGGTTCAGGGTAACAGCTGCACCACCGCGGGCGGCTTCGCCAACAGGAGCGGAGAAAGAGAGGAGCTTGCGTCTTGGACTGACTCTTCAGGCGTTGTTATAGACCTTCTCGCTTCCTCCCTGATCCCACGTGTGTGTTAGCTCTGGCTGGAAAAACTGAACGTAAGTAACAGACTATTAGACAATTTAGAAAAAAAAATCACTCTTTCAATGAGGTTAGTCCATTTCAACGGCCTGAGAATTTCTATGCTCAAGATTTCTCATATCAGCTATTCTATCATATCTGTATTATAAAGAGCAATAATCTAGTAAACAGTGCTTATTTCACGCTCTTCCCCCACAAGGCTGTCTTTGATAACGGGGACCAGAAACTGTCTTAGTCATGAGAGAAGATATGATAATGTTCCGTTGACAACACCTTCTCTTGGGCTTAAGTAGATGGTGTTGCCTTAGCCTGGTGCATTCTTGTTCTTTCCAAGACGAACGCATACACCAGGAGTGTCTTTCCTGGGTATAAATGACTGTCCACCATGATAGGACCCCGTGAGCACATAACACAGTCCCACAATTGACTTCATCCGGCGCACTCTCGGGAGCGGCGAGGTCGAGAGAGAGAGACAGAGAGAGATTATGAAATAAAAGAAAGGGGACGATAAAGGAAAGGGGAAAAGGGAGGGAGAGAGACTGAGAGGAGGAAGGGGAAAGTAAGAGTACAAGAGGGAAGGAGTGGGAGAGGACACAGAAAGAGCGAGAGAGAAGGAACGAAAGAACGAGAGAAAAAGAGAAATTGTGTCACAGACAAACAAATGGACACAGATAATCGAAAGAATATATATATATATATATATATATATATATATATATATATATATATATATATATATATATATAAATATATACTTACACATCTATGTATCTAGAATCCAATCTCAGCATGATATGCTGCCCGGAAGAAGTGACATTAATTCAGTCACTGGGAGGCGCAGCGACGGGGCGCAGTTAGTGAGTTGGTCGGCCGTGGTGTGTGTGTGTTACTCAGCTCCTCTCCTGACGGAGGGTGGCACCCACGCGCCCTCACCAGCCCGTCCTGTCTTCTGTTTTGTGTCAGTGTTGCTACGCTATCTCCCAGTGACCCGCGCCTTACTCCATCTTTTTCCAGGAACGCGTAGATTATGACCAGTGGAAAAATATGAGCCAAGCGCAATGGAGAAGCACCATAGGCTTTCTGGGAGAGTGGCTTAGTGGGGCAGTAGTGTGAAAGCCGTGCTAGTAGTGTGGCAGGAGTGAGACAGCGAGGGCGGGCACAGTACCAGCATGAGTCCCAGCGGTACTGACCCGTCAGTAGACAAACCCAGTGAGGCGCACCTCCTCGACCGGGACACAGGGCGAGACCAGAGCGTGGGTGGGTCCAGGGCCGATAGTGGGGGAGAGGACCAGCTAAAGGAGGATGAGGAGCAGCAGCAGCAGCAGCAGGAGGACGAAGAGGCGCGGCAGGGACCCGTGCCTCCTGACGGTGGCTGGGGCTGGGCGGTGGCCGGCGGAGTCTTCCTCATCGCGGTAAGTCCCACTCGACCTTCATCAGTGCACACATTTGTCTCGGTGTTCTCAGGAACCGCAGGATCGCCAGGAAGATTCTGAATGTGTCCTTGGGAGACTATATGACTAATCACGTTTCCTTGACCACTTGTTTTGTATTTGTTGGCGTTCCGACCGAGTGCTTCTTTCTAAGGGCAGCTTTGAAATTAATACCATCCTGTGCCGAAACATGGACATTCTGGACAAAATATTCTGGGAACTGACCAACAGACAGCCCAGGTCGATTGAAACGTCAATTACAAATCAATGAGAATCACCACTCGGGCACCTGAGCCGTCAGAATGACGAGTCAACTGTTCAGCTCATGGCAACCAAGCGAGGGTAGGGTAATGACAAACACACACACACACACAGTTGACGTTTTCAGCAAGGGCCAACCCGGGATCGAATCCGCTTGAGTTCAAATCCTGGATTGTGGCAGGCGGCCTACACCCAACCCAGGTGTTCATCCTCCCCTCGAGCCCGGTCGATGAATAGGTACCTGGGTTAGGCTGGTGTGTGTGTGTGTGTGTGTGTATACACTCATAGAAGTAAGGTCGTGGTTCATATATACAAGGATACGAGACGAGGCAACACGAGTGTAAAGCTCTCTCCCCGTAATACACACACAGTAATCAAACTTTAATCACACAAACAAACAAGTACAAAATCCATGACTTCAAATGAAGAATAAGTGAGGAAAGATAAGTGTAAACACCGCAAAATAGAAGTTAGTAAAGATGCGGCAGGCGGTTGATGTGAGAGCACCAGAGAGAGAGGGAAGGCCTCGTTGGCCGATACTCTCACTGATAACAAGTCCAAGAGGTTATGGACGTAGCCAGGATGATAAGATTGTAAACAGTGTCAGAGGGTCGTAAGGAAGAGAGAAAAAGAAAATGCGATTAAGGTCTTAAAAACGTAAAAGAAGAGTGTACTGGGGCGTGAAGAGGGGGAGGGCGCTTGAAGTGAAAGAAAGATAATAATGAACGATATGTCTCAGGTCGGAGTTAAGAGATAAGGCTGATAATGGCGTCTGTCCTGAGGCACGTCGAGGAAGCTCAGCCGCTGTTGGGAAGGACCAAGTCACTAACCGTATTTGAGGCGCGTAGGTAAACATACCGCGGATTCCTCGGCGACACTTTACTTAAGGGAGATAATAATGAACCACATACGTGATAAGATAACATGGGGGTTAAGAATTGCGTTCGAGCTATGAAATATCGCTGGTGAGGACGGCAGCAAACCCGTCGGCAAGGTGAGGTTGACAGTGCCTTAGCCGCCCTCCACCCTCAGTGGACACTGACCAGATACGAAGAAATGACGAGGAGACGAATCAGTGAAACGTTCTATATGCACGCACGAAAATTAGTTCTGGCCAGAGTGTAATGAGAGAAAGGTGATGCGTCGCGGAAGCCTTTTCTCTGGCCAACAGAGAAGTCTTCCTCTCTGTATATCTACAGATCAGCCCAGCCACCTTTCTTGTCATCATTCTGCCTCTCATAAATTCGTAAAAACGCCTCCTTCTCCATAACTCTCCTGCTACTTAATTCAAGTGCATGTATATGGTTTACAAATCCTCTTCCCTCTCTAACCCTACTGTATCCTTCACCGACAAAGGATTCACTTCTCTTTTAAACACGATCACTCACTATCCTACCGTAGCCCTTACCGAGTATACGTGGAACCATAGGATTAGGTACACTAGGAGTGTAGAGAGGTCTGAGACGGATGGAAGGAATCCTACAAGGACCATTCTCATAAACAGTGGGAAATGTAAAATCCATTACTCAAAAGTCCAAAGTTTCTTTAGACTATCGAATCCCATGTTGAGGAGAGATGAAGGTCCTTTACCACTGTTGCAGCTGGTGGTGCCGATGCTGTCCCCTTCCTTTGGCATTCTGTTCTCCAGTAAACTGCTGGAGTGGCGCGCTTCCTCCACCGCTGTCGCCGTCATTTTCAACGCCTTCATGGTCGTGTGGAAGCTGACGGGCGTCGTCGTGGGTTCCCTGTCCCGTGAATTCGGGTTCCGACGGGTGGCCATGTTGGGGACGCTGCTCACCTCCGTCTGCCTCATCCTCAGCGCCTTCGCCACCACACCCGAGCTCCTGTTCATCTTCTTCTCCCTCGGCTGTGGTCAGTTATGCCAGGATCTTTATGCCATTTCTATGCCAATACTGTAACATGCAGAGAGACCGTGTTCCCGTGTTCCTTACCCACCCACAATGATGCACAGACGGGTACATTTTGCTCCTGTTTACATATCAGTTCGTCTCTACTTTCGTCCCAGATCTCGTGAATTCGGCAACTCAAGCGAGACCGCTGTATCTCATAACAAAGTCAAAAATTGATCAAATTTTCAGAACAGTTTAATTCTTGTATAGTTCAAAATTTTCAAACTGCTCCTCCTTTACTGCAGTGAACTACTAAATCAGCGTCTTGAATGACTGGACCTTCATTTAGCTTCATGTCAGTTTTGAGAGACTGGCAGCGCATCTGACCTTCATTGAGCTTCCTGTCAGTAAGATTTCTCCTTCCCATTCCACATTTCTTAGCTCCCACTCCTCTCGCACAACTCTTACAAGAAAGCAGCAATACACTTCGTGATCCCTCGCCTCATCTTGTCTACCACGGAGTCAGGTTGTGGCGGGCTTTGTGCACCAGCGTTAAGAATCCTTATGAAAGCGAATTAATCTGACTTCCTAACGTTTCTTAAGGCTGAGTTGGGAGAGATATATATACCCCTATTAAGTCACTGATTTTAGTCCTCAACACAGGAGTCATTCTGACGCTGTGACTCACTACGTTGCTTCTCAAAGATGGGTAAGTCAGACTCTCTGTTTCAGAGCTAACGTCCGCATTGCCTCCACAGGTCTGGGCGCTGGTCTCTCCTGCGTGGGCTACCTGATCCTGGCGCAGTACTTCAGGAGGCGCCGAGGACTGGCCAACACGTGCTTGATGGCGGGGGCGGCGCTCGGTTACTTCCTGAGCCCTTTGCTCATCCGTGTCCTGCAGGTCGAGTACGGCTTCAAGGGCGCCACCATCATCATCGGCGCCATCGTTCTTCACAGCTTCGTCGGCGCCACCTTCTTCCACCCGGTGGAGTGGCACACGAGGCGCCCTCGGGTGAGGAAACCCACAGCCGACCTTGAAGTTGTCTCTTCGCTCCTGCCGCAGGCGAAGGACAGGGAGAGCAGCTGCGCTTGCACCACTGGTCGGCTGGAGGAGCACTCGAGGTCAGCGATGTCTGGGGACCAGACGTGTTTCCAGCAAATGCCCGGCTCTCAGCAGACAATCCAGTGTCCACGGACACTGGAAAATTCTACTAAATCCTTTCCGTCCATGTCTAACCAACACCTGTCCAGTAGGACACCTGCCGCCTCCCTAGCTCAGGCCTGCAATGGCGATCGAGACTCAGGCAACGTAAGGACATCCTCGCCTCCTTCGGGCATAAGGACGTGTTCATACGCCTTGTGGTCCGACACGAAACGAGTCTTCCGCACCATCTTGAAGGACATGCGAATACTGAAACATCCCTCTTCCCTGATAATCGCACTTGGTTCAACTTTCATCGTTAATGGAGAGGCGAGTTTCATCGTAATGGTGCCGTTCGCCATACAGGAGGGGGGACACTCCCTGCAGACGGCCGCTTGGTGCGCCTCCGCGGCGGGCGTCTGCAGCTTCCTCACCAGGTTGTGTGTGTCCGCTCTCTCTGACTTCCCCTGGTTCAACATGCGGCTCTCCTACATGGCCGGTATCGCTACCATGGCCATATCAGTCATGGGTGAGTCTGATTCGATGTATACAGTACTCAAAGGTCTGAATAATTCACTCCTGCTCTCGTCTTGTCAACCTCTGTACACATGAACACTATACATCCGCACAGATCGTTTATTGTTGTTCTATGATAACGGAACTGGAGGTCCTGTAGCTCTGTTAAGTTGATGATCCTTCAGGAGTCAATATCCTTAACTGATATTTGGTTACGGCTCGAGCTGGAAGGGTCAGGGGTGTTCAGCCTTCACCTTACCATTGTAGGAAAGATGTTTATCGCCAACAGGTACTCGCTTGACAAGCAAAGCTGGACCAAGTTTTTCTTATGCCAATTACCCGAAAACTGGAGATGAATGCCAGACGCAGTTCGACAGTCACTATATGTCTGGGTGTAGCCTTTATGTAAAGCTAAGAGCTTCTTCTCTTCATTAGCTTTGGTATCCGAGAAAAAAAAATCCTATGAATGCAATGTTACCCAATAACTTGATAAATCTATAATAGCAATAATGATAATAATAATAATAATAATAATGATAATGATGCTATGAAAATAGTGATGTGATAATGATGATAATTTTCAAATTAGATTTGTTCATCGTTTCCTGCCTGGATGAGGCAGCGGGAACAGGAACAGACGACTGAACCTTCAAGGAGAAGTCCTCGCTTGGTTCCTTCCTCTGATCCTAATTTCAAGGGAGAATTTCCAGCTCCCCGCCCGTCTTATAAGTCGCCCTCTGCGACACACACGGGAGATACGTGGGTAATATTTTTTTCGCCCCCCTCCCCAGAGTTGGGAGAATGGCCCTGTTTACAATTGCCTACACCCGTGTTCAATTGTGTAGGGCAGACTAACCTGTTGTTGTCAGTGTTCCCTCTGCAGACGGGCGTGGCGTGGCAGGCGGGCGTGGTGGGCGTGTGGGGGTGCGCCGTGGGCGTCTTCTACGGCCTCAACAACCTCCTCATGACGAGGGTCGTTGGCCTCCACAACCTCACCTCCGTGTACGGCGCCAAGAACCTCCTCGGAGCGCTCGGCTTCTTCTCAATTGGTCCTCTTATTGGTCAGTGGCAATTAAGGTCTTCGGTCAATTAGGGGTAGTCAGTCAACAGCGTAAGTAAGTGTGCAATGCTCAAATGATGAGGAGGTTATCAAGATTCCCCGTCAGCAATATGGACGTTGTCTCAGTACTATGAGATTATTGAGGCCATTTGTGATATTTTCTGTTGACCGTCTTTGCGTTTTAAAAAACATCTCTGTTTATTGACTTTTCATCACTTGACAAAAGGTTCCTTGCCAGCTTCATGACTTCCGCTAGAAGAGAATTTATCTGTGTAACACAGAAAATGTCATCATTCCTCCACTTTCCTGTAGACATCGCGAAACATATCTCTAGAAAGTTGATTTGTTTTTACAGTTCAGATTAGACTGAAACTGACGGTTCTCTCCCCGATAGGAATTAACACCAGTATTACCCAGGTAATTGCCCTGTCTGGGACAAAACTGGAAAGATTCTTAAGACTATAAGAACTGTTTTCCTGTGTAATATGTTGCTAGAGTAAACCTTAGTCTGGTGTCACACCAGCTGTTGGAAATCCGTGACATCAGTGGTCAGGAACTGCGAATCTCACAGTTCCGTGTCTCAAGGTCTGCCAATTATCATTCGGGAATTAGCCACGACAAACATTTCTAACTGCCAATATGCACGCCCGTACCGAGGGTCGAACTTCTATTTATTTAAGCTGCAACAGATTCAGAATCCGCGACACCGTAAGTGGTCGGAACGCTACCCACCCCAGGATTGATCAACTGGACCTTCCACAGTTCCCCTAAGGATATAATGGCAGCCTCATGTGAACCCAGGCTTGAATGAGTCTGTGTTAGTTTATGGGAAAATGCTTTGCACGATGTGCGGCGGGAGAGACCAGGTGTCGTATAGACGTGAGGGATTAAGGTAACCTACGAACCAACAACAGTCTTCTTCTTGTGGCCCTCCGCAGGCATCAGTATATAAGCCAAACTAGAATCCTTCGTCTTTGTTCCTCAAGACAATGTCCTCTAGTGTGTGCCGGATGCCTCCGTGCGTCTTTCATGATCTGATTCTTAGTGTACGTAAATAATGATGAAAACAGAATTTTTTCGTAATTTATATCACAGTTGTGTACAAGTTGTCATTCTTCGGCAGGTGTGATCCGTGACGTGAGCGGCAGCTACGCCGTCAGCATGTGGGTGTTGTCCGGCATCATCCTCGCCAGCTACATTCTGTGGCTCTTCATGCCCGCCGCCCAGGCCTACGACCAGCGCAGGGGAGCCAAGGAAGAAGCCCAGACGGGAGATGGCTTCCGTGCACCTTAAGACAGGAGAGAGAGCAGCAAACTTCATGTTAGGTTAATCATTCGAAACAAACTTGAGGATGGGCTTCATTCATTTCAAGCAGAAGTTCTGCGAAAGCATTTCTCACGCTGGCTTCAAGCACAGGAAAAAAAGAAAAAATAGTTCGATCCCAAATGTTTCAGCGGCGGGTCAGACGATCTGTTCCTCACGTACACCCGGCCAAGAACTCAGTTAACGGAGCGAGTGCCTAACCTAACCTCATCGTCCGTAGATTCAACCGTTCACGTTACTTCACAGTGGTTTCTGCTACTCTCAGATTTGACGTTATTTCCTTTCCCGTCTCCTCATTAAATGCCATTCACGTTGGTCTGTTAAGAGCTATGAAGTCAGACCAAACGGGAGTAATAACAAGAGAAACTTCGTCCATCTCAAAGACTACCTGGATGTCTCCCGTTATGACGGTCAGTTCGTTTTCCTATTGCCTGCAGAACTGTTGCTTGCGGTTCACTAATTTGTTTCATCCTGCGAGTGGTCAGTTCAGGTGCTATGTAATTTCTAAGACATGTCTGGGTTGCTGCAGCCTCGAAAATATTCATACAGTCACATAACGGTACGTTTGTCTTATAGAATGGCCGTCCGTTTAGCAGGCGCTATTTTGACTTCGTAGAGCATCATAGGGAAGCCTCAGAGAGCGACAGAGGACGTGCCAGAGTGGCGGCTCCTGCTGGAGACGACCACGGCGTGGCGAGGCCGGAACGCCACCGTGGCTTCCCCCACAGAGAGGGAAACATTTCGTTAAGGGGTAGTGAGGCTTCGCTGTTTACAAATGCGAGTCGTCAGCATTCCTAGCGAAAGTGGGTCTTCTCCTGCCTCGTCCTGGCGGCCACAGACACATCCTCCGGATCCAGTATCAAGCACTGGTGTTGGAACATACGCCACGGCGTTTGTATACCTTGAGTGTTATAAGATGAGGGACTGTAGCTTCGAGCATTATGAATTATATCCTTTATGATGACGTATATAGAATATCAAGTGTTGTAGCAGATGGAACTGTCTAAAGACGACAAGCTACAACCAGTGGAGTATTCAAACGGTTTTGAGCTGATCTGTATATGTATGTTAGAAATAAAACTATTATCTCTTTATCTTATTATATGATGCAGCTGCCCCTCCTTACGGTAGCTGCGCCATCTTGAGGCAGCTGTATGTAAGAGATGAGTCCTTTGTAAGGATTAAGAGAAATAAATTAAGAGTAAAGGAAATGAGATTTTAGCAGAAAGAGTCGAAGTTTAACACATTGCTGAAACTGGTGTCGGACCATTTCTTGAGTCCAGTAGAAACATGTTTACTAACTGATGTCAACAAAAAGTTTGTCTTACACCAATTTATCTTTTCTGTAAAGTAGTACATACTCATTCCATACACACCATCTTTTTGACTTGATGTTGCACTCGCTCAAACTTCGAAACAAGTGATGGCGGGCGATGAAAAGATTTAAGGCACCGGGTACCATTACCATCCGCATGCGGCGTCACAGCTCCGAAGATAACAAAGAAAACGTACCATTCCCTGACCATAGAAAATAGTAACATGTGTACTGATAACTACGCTAATGTCATATCGCAGACTCCGACACTGATATATTAAACCCATTTGTTTGTCTTTTTATCGTTTTAGCAATGACAGCTATCACCTTTCACGACACACGTTATTGACTTTCCACCGTCAGACAAAACATGTGGTGGAAAATTGGAGTCTTGGTCGAGTTATGCAGATCCATTTGCTGGATGGCTCGGCCCTCGAGATATTCCTATTGCATTCCATAATATGAAGGAAACAGAACGTCAAATGTTTTGACTGAAAGATACCGCTGTACTGAAGAATTCTCATCGATAAGTTGTGTATTAACTGGGGACTTTATAGTTCTTTTGAGCTGGTGGTGTCAGTGTTCACAGAGCCATTCTAGGCACGCAGGAGGTTCCTTGAAAGCATTTGTATAGCTGACCGCCTCCACACACTCGAAATTCAGAGAAATGGCAAAACTCATTATAGGTAAAGGAATTGTCTGCGTGTCAGACAAACGAGTGGAACTGACAATAGTTCCTCACACTAGAAGATAAGTGTGTGGAGAATGAATTTGTCATCAACAGATGCACACATCAAGAGGACAGTAAATAAGCTTTAGAATGAAAGAGTAGAGGAAGTTGGACATGTGAGTGAGTAATGTAAGACAGGAATATGGAAAAGGATATTTGAGGGGAATGTGTATGATATAAATATATATACAACTAGCTATATACACTGGATATGGTTCTATGAATCCATAACAGATGACATAGGAGTAAAAACAGGTTACGGGAGATCAAAACACGGGCTGAGAAAAATGCAAAATTTTATTTGTCGAAAAGTTTAGTATAAAAAAATAATAATGTCTTTTACAAAGTTATGGCACACAACGTTAGATAAGTTAGTGTTTTTTTACCCATCCGCAACCACACACTAAAGTATATGCAAACGGGAACAGCAAAACAGAACAAGTTAGAAGCATATATATATATAGACATATATATACGTATATATATATATATATATATATATATATATATATCGATAAGACATTATCATGATGAGTAGGATGATTCATCAGGAACAAAGTCAGTATGGAGGTCATGGAGTGCTGGGAGAGTTTAGTACACCATCTGGATCAGAGAAACGAATGAAAGGGGACAAAACTGGTAAGGTTAATTTTCTTTCAAAAGATATTCACACGTGGTTCCAAGACCATCGCAGAAGATAATTCCACAGGGAACAGACCTAACAGTACCGAATGACATCAGACCGTCTACATCCCAGTTTGGCATAAACAGAGAAATCCAGGTACTCTTCTGGTGCATAGGCTGACTCAAATCACAGTCTCGTTGTAATGGATACTAATATAAGATAAGATAAAGTATGGATATACAACTAAGGAAAGATGAAAATCCGACGTATTGAAGGTCCGGATAAGATGATTCTTACCATGAGAAAAATAAACAAATAAGGAAAGTCACAAATGAATTCCCCAAGGATACTCGTAACAAAGAGACGGCGACAAGGAGGTAAAGAAGAGGAATGCAGATGGGAAATTCTTTTCCTTTTGAGAACAAAGTAAGAAAATCGTCGGTTTCCACAGAGATTTTTTTGAATAAAATGAAGGAGGGGCAAGAGTGGAAGACCATCAGCACTGAAGGGGGGCAAGAACGATACAAGTTATCAAATTTCGAAGTGAGGCAGAATACTGACGCAGCGAAAGATTAGTGGCTACATGAAGTTATTTAGAAAGATTAGGAATTTCACGAAAGAGGAGGATCGAATATGGTGCACCAGAGATAAAAGAAAGGATGTGCATCCTAAGAGAAGGAATGACAGTGTCATACCAGACAAAAAATAGAGCTGGAGAAAGGTTGATACAACAAGAGGATATGAGATGCACTTGGGTTGAGCGTGCTGAAGAACTTCATGACAAGGCAAGCAAATTATCATACAATGCCGAGGACCACCCATTCTGGAAAGAGATACTGAAGTCTCCATAGAAGAGAGAAAAAATGCTTCTGATAACATGCTAGCAGAGGTCTTGAAAAATATATCAAGGAGAAGCGAAAGAGGAGCTGGAGACATTATGCTAAAGCATACATGACAAAGGCTAGTGACCTAACGATTCATGATTTCTATATTCAAAAAATAAATGTCACCAAATGATCAGACTTTGGCAATCCATCCACGATACAACTAAGACAACGATGAAAATGCCAACAAAAAGAATGAATACTTGAGCAGAACAGTGAGTCTGGATTTCCGGCAGGATGCAGAGAATTGGACGCGATCTATGCCGTGAAAATGTAGGGAACCAGGGTTGAATGTTTCCTTGATTAGTTTTGTTAAGGCTCATGATAGAGTTTAGTGGGATAAGCTGATGGGAATATTAGACATAAACATGAACGCTGATTGGAGAGACGAGACCGATGATTGGTCAAGCAGCTTTATATCGGTCTGATTGACACAATACGCGCAGCTGACGGAAAGTCAGTAAGGGCTGATCCCTGTCCCTTGAAATGTTTAGCAATCATTCAAAGGTAGTGGTGTGAGAAGCCCTTTCGGACCTCGGGAAGAGAATAAAATCTAGGGGAAATTTGTTCAGGTGGTCAGGTTTTCTGATGACAAGTTGTCTATTTGTAGAAGAATGTCTCCAGCGAATGTTGACAGCTTTACTGCGACAGCAAGTTTATTTCCGAAATGAAATAAGCATTCTTTATAAGAAATTGATGGAGAACAAAGTCGTAATTTACAAACTAAAAATAAAACAGTTGAAGAAGTCAAACATTACAAGCGTTTAGGGTGTGTTACGTACTTCAGTGGATTACTGTAACAGGGATATAACGACTAGAATCACAGTGGACAAAGTCAGCTCTTAACCTAATCAAATAGCTGCTCACAGATAAGCTTGGCCTGAAGCTGAAGAAGCAGATGATAAAGAGCTTAATGTGGTGCATACCTATGGATGGTGCAAAAGCTTGAACCTTTAGAGCAAAAGTGGAGAAACTGTTTGAATGTGAAAGTGGAGAAGAAAGATGAAAGTAACACAGGAAGATCATCAAGGTCGCGAACGTAAGATGGAAGAGGGAAGGAATTTTCTTAAGGTGATAGCGCAAGGAAAAGAAAAATTTGGGTGGGACATATATTACGGGATAGGACATACATTGCAGGGAAGATATCTGCTGAGAGATGTGATGAGGAAGAAAGATTAAAGGAAGGAATAAGAACTTAATACCTGATGACTTGAAGGTCAGGAAAATTCATTACGACGTGAAGAGAAAGGCTGAGCCTGTCGACAGGCAGAACACCAAATAAGATTTTGGTGTCTGTACCTAACAGGATTTTCCTTGCGTAAATTGTGATTAATCTCTATAGTTACCTTCCTTAGAGTAGAGTGCTGGTGCTCTTAGTTCTCAGTAGTACTGATTTTAAAGAGAGTCACAGCAAGTTGTGGGTTATCTTAACTGTAAATAACGTCATTATCGGTTTTCCTCTCACTTGATGATTTGCAAATTCCAGCCTACCATTTTTTTTTAAACAGACACTGGTTACTATGTTATGATTACTAAAGCCAAGATCATTAAACTGAACTCATAGATCTTACGAGCATATCATCTGTGACACAGATGAGTTTGTCCAGTGTTGTTTGTTGGCTTTATTCCTTCATTTCTCACGAAAAGTAAGTTAAAACATTTTGCATTAAAAAGTATACTGATTTCAGCGGCCTTATGGTATTCTACTGATGGGACTATACGTTTACTGTAGCATCTACAGCTATATGTGTGGTTGTGAATTTGCAATTATATATATATGATAAGTATATGGGAAACAATAAGGGTAGAAGTATAGTTAATGCGGAAATCAATATCTGTTCTACAGTGGAATCATTAGCAATCGCTTAGATTATCATAAAATGTTGCCTGTTTGTTAGGAAGCTGAAGATCCATTGGTTAACTTCAGTAGTTGTTCCTAATGTGTGTATTTTGTGTAGAATGATACTTGGTTAAATATGTCAAATTTTTGGAACGTTTTGTTCTACATCATCTCCCCTAATTAGAACCTTCGACACACTCTCCTTAACCAGTCCGGTACTCTTCTCAGTCTAATGTAGTATCTGTCATTGTTTGTCCCAAGAGTATTCCCTCTCTCCTTCCTGCCAGCCTTACATACACTTGACACTGCTTTTGGGAGAAGTTTTCACTCCCGTGACTGCAACCAAGATTCCCAAGGTTCTACGAGGCTGAAGTGTCTATGAAAGCCCTCGTCACACTTACATTTTAGTGTCTTGTCATTTCTTCTTTGGCCTTGATTATCATCTCCAGACATCTGGGTTTGGAAATGACAAATTTTCTGAAGTATTATAGGTCCATGTTTTGGGTCCATGAGGTCTTGATCTGATTGAGGCGAGGCACTGATGAGGTGTTGCAAGACATTCATCTAATTCTAGCAGTTCTCCATTGGGCAAAGGTTTCGGATGGCATTTCTTGAGTTCGGCTGCGAAATGCGAGGTTCCGTCAATGCTTCTTATAGTAGGAGGCAATCTGTAGATCTACAAGTCTTCTTTGGGCGACTTGATATAGGCTTTGGTGACGACGTTGTCAGGGAGGCCATGAGCACTAACGAGAAGCCGTCTGATCAAGCATTCTGAGCGCCCAGTGCACTCAGAAATCTCAAGTGTGCTTACATTTTCCTGCCTCCAGGTGAGAATTCTGGCTTTCTCTTCCTTGAGAATGTAAGATCCCGAAGCATAGGTTGAAAAAGTAAAGTGCCCAAAAATGAAATTCTCAAAATGAAGTGCCAGCTTAGAAGGAGTAAAGGAAGAACATTCTTCCGTACAGATATCCTGAGGCACACTGAGGCGGGTTGTTGGAGCTCACATCATTAGAAACACCAGTGTCAGCGACCAAGTGTACGATTATTTAACCTTGAGATCGATATATGCGTGTACCCAAAATAAAACTTAAGCGTACCTCGCCAGTGAAGACATATGGGCGGCGGGCAAGTTTTTTTTTTTTTTCTTTCTTTCTTGCGGACACTATACTTGAAAATTCAAGGTGTATTATATGAGTGACTTAGCTAGCCTGCTACAACGTGAAAGACACAACACAGTACAAGGAACAGAAAAGGAAAGATAGAAAATAGTTAAGTTAAAAAAGTAGAAGTAGTTGAGAGGTAAGAAACGGCACTTTGTGTGTGTGTGTGTTGAAGGCTCCAGTCACGGAGAAAAGTCCACATCAAGGCCGGTCCCTAATTGAAATATAGAAAGAATTGAGAAAGAGGGGAAAAAAAAAACAGGGATAGTATTTACGAATTTTTGAGAAAGTGAAAGAAATGTCTCTTGAGATGAGCCAGGTCATAATTATTGGGTAAGACATGAGAAGGTAGAGAGTTTTTAAAAGCTTCGATGTGTTGGGAAAGAAGCAGTTATCAAAACGGCACACCCTTGAGTTGCCGATGGCCATCACAATAATCATGTGACGCAGCAGCTTGCCGAGTATTCCGTGGTCTAACTAGTGATGGGGGCACACAAGCAGCAAGCTCTCGGGAGCAAAAACCAAAGTAATACCTATAGAAGAGGGAATTAATTGATAAGAAATGAATTTCTTTATCAGTTGTGAATGAATTTTCAGTGAACATGTGAACCATTACATGTGTCATTATAGCAAGCGAGATAGCATTACCAGTTGTGAAGGCACCCAAGACAGTGATGAATGAAGATCTTGTTTTCTAGATATACATAATAAACATTCGTAAGATATTAATCTTTGATAACAGGTTAGCTAAGTCCAAAACTCCAAAGGAGAGAAATTTAGTCTTTTCGCTCTGTTTCTTCCTATCATTCTACTTTTTAATCTTTCCAACAATGAGGACTCTAACAAAGTAATTACCTATCTGCCATTTCCGAAGAGGGAGTTCTACATTCATAGGGCCTCATCTCTTAAACTTTCTCTGTCTTATACAACTTTTCAAAGTGCTGTATTCACAGATTATATTTTTATGTTAAATGATCCAGTCAAGGACAAACGTCCATATCAAGGCCGGGCTTTCATTGAAATATAGAGAGAATTATGAAACGAAAAATAGAAAGGACAAGGGAAAGTATATACAAGAACAGTACTATTCATACTGTTGTGAACGTCATAAACAAATCATGAACAAGTGTACAAGTGAGCAAGTAAACAGTTCAGTTTTCTCTTAGTCTGGCTATGTGGTATATCAGCTACTGTATTGTTATAACTATTCATCACTTACTGATCAATTTAGGGCAAAATGTATAAACCATACATTTGCTCTGTAAGAATTCCTGTATATCTATCTGCCAACCTGATTATGTAGATGTACCTCACTCACGTGCTTATCCAAAGCGTGGAAATGCAAAATTCATCTTAATCTTAAGCTTTTTTATTATTAGTTGACTAGTTACTATTATGACCTTCGAGTTCTGTAATATCTGTAGTACATCCCTTTTGCATTTTCATCCGAATGACTGCCTGAATTCAATAAACATTTTTTATTCATCTGTTTTCTATTCATCGTGGTTTATCCAGTTATCCGTATTCTGATACTATAAAAGTACTTATTTACATCTTTCCTTACAGTATTCTTCCTTCATTTCATGTTACAGTCTCTGTTTGCTCTATACTTCCACCTTTCGAAGATTTGTTCACTGACTACATCATCAAACTGGTTTAAAACATTATAGGTTGTGGACAGGTCACCCCGCACTCTTCTTTCTTGCACAAATCGCAGGCTTCTAACCAGCAACTTATTTTTGTTACTTCTGGTACTATCTTTGTTGCCTTCCCTTGGACTTTATTACTTCTTTGTGCTCCTTGAAGAGTGATAACCAAACCTGAGAAGCTTATTCCAGGTTTGACTTACAGTTGGATATGAACCGGTTGTTGAAGAATTTCCTATCCATTTACTTGAATACAGCTCGAATATTGCCAACAGACAGTTTACATCCTTTACTGTTCTCCCAAGGTGGGATTCTGGTAACAGGTTAGGGACGATTTCACCTCCAACTCTCAAACACAGGTTCCTGAAGCTTATTTCCTGCTTGACACTTCGAATCGAGGCCTTTTTCTCGTTTTCCTCCATCTTTATTACATTCACTCAAATCGAATTTCATCAACCATGTACCAGACCAACTTCGGAATTTGTCTTGGTCCCCTTGTAAGTTGGAGCAATCCTCCCTTTGGGGTACTTTCCGCATAACTTTGTCATCATGGTGACCTGTTGGAGGCGACAAGTGCCTCTGGTTGATATCCAATATGTCATCTTCCGTTAGAGAAAGCATACAACTCTTTATGCTCAGTCCTTTATTTTTCCCATTATCTTAATTTCCAGTCATCAGAATTCTAATCTTGCCCTTAGGCCTGACCTGTAAGGGTCAGGTCAGAGCTTACTGATGAAAAAGTTGTCATGAAGATGTGTTTCTGAAAGGTGAAGTAGAAATGTGTTTCTCGAGGATGAGGCATTCAAGGTTATCAAAATGTCGGGAAGATACGTACATAATTACGGGTGAAGTAAAGATGAATTTGTTGAGGTTGAAGGAAATCAAGATTTAACGACGTTGTACGTCTTATGCTTTTTTAGGACTTTTCCGTTTTCTTTCATACTTGTTTTCCTTTTCCGCATTAGCTAGGTAGCGCCAGGAATAAGCGAAGAAAGCCGTCACATACATTCTCTGCCTGGCATATATATTCCGCGGAATCCACAGCCCCCTATCCACAACCAGGAAGTACAGACCTCTCCATGGTTTGTTCCAGCTGTTTCATCTATCTAGGTTCAGTCTATTCATAGTAAGTCGCCCCCTGTATACCATATTCCTCCAATTTAACATTATCCCAAACACGCCTTTCACCCTTTTACATATTCAGGCTCCCGATCACTCAAAATCTTTTACATTCCATCCTTCCATTTCCAGTTTGATGTCCCCTCCCCTTCTTCTTGTTCCCTCCACTTCTGACACATACATCTACTTTGTCACCCTTTCCTCACTCATTTTCTCCATATGCCCAAACCATTTCAGCACACCCTATTCAGCTCTCTCAACCACACTCTCCTTGTAAACGTACCTCTCTCATACCCTTTAATTACTTATTCGATCAAATAACCTCACACCACATATTTTTCTCAAACATTTCATTTCCAACTCATCCATCCTCCTCCGTACAGCCTCATTTACAGCCAATGCCTCGTATCCATACAACATCATTGGGACTACTATACTTTTAATCATACGCATTTTCACCCGCCTATATATCGACCTCTCTTACCACACATTCTCCAGTGCTCCCAGAACTTTCGCCCCCTCACCCACACTATGAGTCACGTCTACTTCCTTTGTTCCATTTGCTGTCATGTCCACTCCCAGGTATCTAAATTTCCTCCAAGCTTATTCCACTTAGACTCACACCCCAACTAACCTGTCCCTATGATCTGCTAAATCTAATAGTTTTGCTTTTATCTCATATTATCTCAAATTTCTTCTGTCACACACAATCTCTCACACTCAGTATCCAACTATTGCAATTTCTCACTCGAATCAGTCACCAGTGCTGTGTCATTATCAAGCAACATCTCATTCCCTTTCCAGGCCTCCTCAACCCCTACAAAAGGCATACTCTCCCCTTTTTCCAAAACTCTTGCATTTACCTTCCTCACTAGCTCAACCATAAACAAATTAAACAGCCTTAGTGACATTACAAAACCCTGGAGCAGACCAACCTTCACTTCTAGCCACTTACATATGCTTTACAACCTTGATAAAGATTCTCACTCTTTCTAGTAGCTTTGCTCCTATACCATATATATGTAACGCTTTCCACAAGATTTCTCTACCAACTTTATATGCTTTCTCCAGATCCAGTGATGCCACTTACAATGCTGTATCCATCTGTTTCCCTAAGTATTTCACACGCACACTCTTTAAAGCTAACACTTAATCCACACCTCATCTACCACTGCTGAATCCAAATTGTTCCTCACTGGTCCGGTGTTCTGTGCATGCCTTCATCCTCTCAATCACCACTTTCTCATACAGCTTTCCAGGTACATTCAGCAACCTTATACCTCGACAGTTCGAACACCTTTATACCCTGATATTATACATACATTCCGCTCAACTTTAGGCCCTTCACCAATATCAATGCATACAATATAACACCTAACTAACCAGTGAATAACACAGTCACACCCTTTCTTAAGAAATTCGACTGCAGCACCATCTACTACAGCCGCCTTACCACTTTTCATCTTATGTAAGGCTTTCACCATTTCATTTTTCACTAAATCATTTTCCCTGACTCCCTCTTTTCGCGCATATAGCATATTTGCTCATACAGTCCTCTTTCCTCTTTCATTAGGGATTTTACTTCGTCATCCAACATTTACTACAATTTCCCACCTGCTCACCTTCCACCTTTCGTATGAAATACACACTGTTCTTGCACATGCAAACACTGCTTCCCTATATATTAATCATTCCTCACCCATTCCCCTAGCTTCATTTACTCTCACCTTTTGCCATTCCACACTCAATCTCTCGTGGTACTTCTTCACATAAGTCTCAAAGCTCACTTGCTTTCGCCAACCTCTTCTCACCCACACTGTTTTCTCTTTCACGAAAACCTCTACAAATATTCATCATCGCCCCCACAAAGCTATGGTGAATCCTAGACATCCAAGCACTTTCCCGTCTTAACACATTCAAATCCTATGAGTCTCTCTCTTGCCCTCCTGTTAATTAGAAAGTAATCCAATAATGTCCTTTTTCATCTCTCATACTCGTTCATGTATACTTGTGTGTGATCCTCTTTTAAACCAGGTGTTCCCGGTCACCTGTACTTTTCAGCGCACAACTCCGCAAGCTGTTCACCATTTCCATCTTTTTTTTATGATGAAGGCTCCAGTCCCGGACAAAAGTCAACATCAAAGCCGGGCCTTGATTGAAATATAGAAAGAATAATGAAATGGAAAAAGAGAATACGAAAGGAAAGTATTAACGAATTTTGGAGAAGTGAAAAAACCTGCCTTTTGAAATGTGCCAGATCATAATTACTGGGAGAGAGTTCTAAACCTTCGACATGTAGGGAAAGAAGCAGGTATCAAAACGGCCCACTCTTGAGTTGCTGATGGCTAAACAATAATCATGTGACGCAGCAGCTTACAGAGCATTGTATGGTCTAGCTAGTGGTGTCGGCACAGAAGCAGCCAGCTCTCGGGGGGAAAAATCAAAATAATGACTACAGATGAGGGAAAGTTTGGAAGTTAGCCTGGGACAATTTATAAGTCAGATCGCTTTAGACTCAACTCTGTCAAGTAAGGATGCAGAACTAAAACCACCCCAAATGTGAGAACAGCTCTCAATATAAGGACGAATCAATCTCTTGTATAAACAGGGCAACTGTTCAGAAGAGGTTTCGACATCTAAACTGGACACCCATTTTCTTAGAGGCAGACTTAGCTATTCCCGTAATGAGGGGTTTCCAGAAGAAGTGGATGTTACAGTAATACCAAGTATCTCATTAAGTCAAGAGGTGAAATTACAGAACCGTCAAAGGAGATACGAGAGTTGTGAGGTGTTTTCCACTGAGAAAAGGGTAGAAATTGGGTCGTGGAAAAATTAAACTTAACAAGATTTTGTGCACCCCACTGAGAAATACTGTCCAAGTCTGAGTTTATTAAGGAGGCTGTGTCAAGACGAGATGCAGATCGAGTGAGAGAAGAGGGAGCAGAACTGAAGGATGTTGATGAATGCAGTGTTAGTCGTCAGCGCATGAGTGCACTGGATTATTTGTTGAAAGAAAATCGTTGAAAAAAAATGGAGAAAGAGTGTAGAGGACAGGACAGAACCTTGATGGACACCGCCTTTTATGGAGAAGAGGGGGAAGGTGATGCATCAACAACCACAGAGATGGATCGGCCAGAGAGGAAGCGAATTATGGAGGAGCAAAGTGAGGAAGGGAAGCCAAAAGAGAGAAGCTTAGAGATGTGACCCCGATGCCACACCATATCAACAGCCTTAGATATGTCAAGAGCGACTACACTTGACGCCCCAAAATCTTCCAGGGATGATTAGTTAGATAGGAAAGAATATCACCAATGGATCTCACTTTACGGAAGCCATACTGGTGATCAGAGAGAAGACTGAGTTTTGAGTTGTCTAAGGATGTGGCAGTTGAGGAGGGATTCAAAGAATTTGGAAATGATAGATGTCAAAGCAACAGGACGACAGTTACGGGGTCTGAACAGTCATACTTCTTAGGGATGGGCTGTATTAATGCATGCTTCGAAGAAGAAGGAAATGTTTTGGCTTTTAAACAGAAACAGAACAGATGAGCAAGCACAGGTGCAAGTTCAGAAGTACACTCTTTCAGTACATGGGGTGATGCCATCAGGACCATAAGCATTGCTTGTGTCCAGAGAAAGAAGAGCTTTTCGGACAGTCCGAAAAGAGATTACAGGAAGAGTCATAGGATT
>JAYMFT010373155.1:0-21374 GCA_038088735.1 Panulirus argus
TATATATATATATGTATATATATATATATATATATATATATATATATATGTAACGCTATATAGTATACTTGATTTGCGGTTAATAAGTCAAGATATGTTTAATGGCATTGTAAATATGTGAATAATTTACTGTATATATTGCATGAATTATATTCAGTTAATTATTCAAAATATATTTCAAAAATTATTAAAATAAATGAAAATTGAAAGTTGTATGAAAGTTGCGAATGTATTGAAAATAATGTAAATGAGTCTGACTGTGTTTAAGTTGTTTCATTATATTCATCAATACATTTGTCACTTCGATGTAACATGGGAATTTCGATGTTAGGATGCTGATATTAGCTGGTCAGATTTTCTTTAGTTTTCCTTAGAATTAAAATTATATATATTTCAGTATCTCTTAAATGACAGTTTTCCCTGAGTGTATGGAAATTTTATGTGGATCTTTATGGCACACTGGTCGCTTCGTGCAGCACAGATCTTTCACACAGAAGTGAAGCCGTATGAATGATCACAGTGCCAAAAGACGTTCTCCCCATGGGTCACTTGGCTCAGCAAAGAGCTGTTCAGACAGGAGAGAAGCCATGTGAATGTTCACAGTGCCCAAAGACTTTCTCCTGAGGGGTCATTGGTGCAGCACAGAGTATTCACACAGGAGAAAAACCATATTGAATATTCACAGTGCCAGAAGACCTTTTCTAGAGGGTTCACTTGCTGCAGCTCAGTTATTCACACTAGAGAGAAGACATGAATATCCACAAAAGACCTTCTCCCGTGGAGTTGTTTAGCACAGAGCTATTCGTGCAGGAGAGAAGCCCTATGAATGATCACATTGCTATAAGAAGGCATATGAATGCTCACAATGCCAAAAGACCTTCTCTCAAGGGTCACTTCGGGCAGCACAGAGCTATTCACAAAGGAGAGAAGCCATATGAATGTTCATAGTGCAAAAGGATCCTTTTAGGAGCCACTTGTTGCAGCATTAAATTATGAGATACAAGCCATATTAACATTCACGGTGCCAAAAGACCTCACAGAAGTTCATTTTGTGCAACACAGACCCATTCATACGGGAGAGAAGCCTTTGAATGTTCATGGTGTCAAAAGACCTTATCCTGAAAGGTTATTCCAAGCAGTACAGAGTTATTCCCACAAAAGAGAGTCTGTATGAATGTTTACAGTACCTGAAGACCTTTTCCTGAGGGGTCATTTGTTCAGCACAGATGTTCACACAGGTCAGAAGTCATATGAATGGCCGCAGTGCCAAAAGACTTTCTCCCGAAGAGTCATTTGGTTCACCACAGAGTTTATCACACAAGAGAGAAGCCATATGAATGTTCACAGTGCCAAAAGACCTCTTGAAGGGACATTTGGTTCAGCACAGACCCATTCACACAAAAAAGAAACCATATGAATGTTCATAGAACTAGAGGACCTTATGAGGGGTCACTTTGTACAGCATAGAGCTATTCACATAGGAGAGAAGCCATATGATTGTTCACAGTAACAAAAGACCTTCTCCTGAGGACCAGTTGGTTCAGCATACAGTTGTTCACACAGGATATAAACTATATGAAGTTTTACAGTGTTAAAAGATCTTCACATGAGGTGTCACTTGGTGCAGCACAGAGTTATTTATACAGGTGAGAAGCCATATGAATGTTTTTGGTGCCAAAACACATTTTCCCAAGGTCACTTGCAGCACAGAGCTGTACACACAGGAGATAAGTCATATGAATGTTCACAATACCAAAAAAACATTCTCCTGAGAAGTCACTTGGTGCAGCAAAGAACTAAGCACACAAAAGAGAAGCCATATGAATATTCACTGTGCAAAAATCCCTTTTCCTGATGGGTCACTTTGAGCGGCACAAAGTTATTTCTACAAGAGAGAAGCCATATGTATGTTCACAGTGACAGAATTTCTTTTCCCAAGGTGTCGCTTGGTGCAGCACAGAGCTATTCACAAAGGAGGGAAACTGTATGACTTCGCAGTGGCAAAGACTTTCTCCCGAGGGTCAATTGGTGCAGCACAAGGCTATATATACAAGAGAAAAGCCATATTAATATTCACAGTGTCAAAAGACCTTCTCCTGAGGGCCACTTGGTTCATCATAGAGCTATTCACACAGGAGAGAAGCAACACAGTTGTTCAAATTGCCAAAAGACCTTCTCCAGAAGGGTCACTTTCTGGAGCACAGAGCTGCTATTCACACATGAGAGAAACCATGTGAATGTTCGCAATGCTTAAAAGCTGCAGAGGGTTCACTTTGTAGAGCACAGAAATATTCACACAGGAGAGAAGCCATGTGATTCATCACACTGCCAAAAGACCTCCAGAGAGATCACTTGATGCAGCACAGAGTTATTCACACAAGAGAAAAACCATGTGAATATTCACAGTGCCAAAAGACATTTTCCTGAGGTGGTCACTTGGAACAGCACTGAGATATTCACACAGAAGGGAAATCATATGAATGTTCTCACCGCCAAAAAGACCTCCTCACTAGGAGTCACTTTGTGCAGCACAGAGCTATTCACACAGGACTAAAGTCATATGAATGCTCACGGTAGCAAAAGCCTTCTCTCAAGGGTCACTTTATGCAGCACAAAGCTATTCACTCAAAAGAGAAGCTATACTAATATTCACTTTGTTAAAATAGCTTCTCAGGGGATGCATGGTTCAGTATAGACCTCTTCATACAAAAGAGAGGTGATATGAATGTTCACAGTCTCGCAAGGACTTCTCATAAAGGGTCACTTATTGCAGCACAGTTATTTACACAAGATAGAAGCTAATAAATGTTCACATTGTGAAAAGGCATTCACTTGAAGAGTCGCTTGGTGTAGCGCAGAGCTATTCAGACAGGAGAAAAACCATATAAATGTTCACTGAGGCAAAAGACCTCCTGAGGGATCACTTGACTTAGCATTAAACTGTTCATTCAAAAGAGAAGTCATATGAACATTCACAGTCCCAAAAGGACCTCCTGAAGGGTCACTCGGTGCAGTACAGAGCAGTTCACATATGAATGTTCACAGTGCCGAAAGACATTTTCTTAAGGAGTCGCTTACTGCAGGTTAGACCTAGTCACCCAGAAGAAAGGCCATGTGAATGTTCACTGTTTCAAAAGACCTTCTCCCAAGGGGTCTCTTGCAGCAGCACAAAACTATTTCACAAAAGAGAAGCCATATGAACGTTCAAATTGCCAAAAGACCTTCTCCCGAAGGGTCACTTAAGTGTAACATAGAGCTATTCACACAGGAGAAAAGCCATATGAATGCTTACAGTGCCATAATTCCTTCTTCCATAGTGTTACTTGATGCAGCACAGAGATATTCACATAAGAGAGAAGCAAAGGCCTTCTCCCAAGGGTCACTTGGTGGAGCACAGTGTTATTTATGCAGGAGAGAGATGCAACAGGAATTTTCACAGTTTCAAAAGACCTTTGCCCGAGGGTCACTTAATGCAGCACAGTGCTGTTCACACAAGAGAGAAGCAATATGAATGTTAATAGTGTCAAGAGACATTTTCCCGATGACCATTTGGTTCAGCATACAGTTGTTCACTCAGGATATAAACCATATGAAGTTTCACAATGTTAAAAGACCTTCACTCGAGGTGTCACTTGGTGCAGCACAGAGTTATTCATACAGGTGAGAAGCCATATGAATGTTTTTGGTGCCAAAACACCTTTTCTCGAGGTCACTTGCAGCACAGAGCTGTACACACAGGAGATAAGTCATGAATATTCACAGTACCAAAAAACATTCTCCTGAGAAGTCACTTGGTGCAGCAAAGAACTAAGCACACAAAAGAAAATCCATATGAATGTTCACAGTGCCAAAATTTCTTTGCGTGATGGGTCACTTTGTGCAGCACGGAGCTGTTTCTACAAGAGAGAAGCCATGTGAATGTTCCCTGTAACAAAATTTCTCCCAAGGTGTCGCTTGGTGCAGCACAGAGCTATTCACAAAGGAGGGAAACTGTATGGCTTCACAGAGGCAAAGACTTTCTCCCGAGGGTCACTTGGTGCAGCACAAAGCTATATACACAGAAGAAAAGCCATATTAATATTCAGTGTCAGAAGACTTTGTCGCAAGGGCCACTTGGTTCATCACAGAGATGTTCACACAGGAGGAAAGCAACACAGGCATTCAAATTGCCAAAACTCCTTCTCCAGAAGGGTCAGTGTGTGGAGCACAGAGCTGCTATTCATACATGAGAGAAACGTGAATGTTCACAATGCTTAATACCTGCCGAGGGTTCAATTTTTGGAGCACAGAGATATTCACACAGGAGAGAAGCCATATGACTCATCACAGTGCCAAAAGACCTCCAAAGAGATCACTTGATGCAGCACAGAGTTATTCACACAAGAGAAAAGCCATATGAGTATTCACAGTGCCAAAAGACATTTTCTTGAGGTGGTCACTTGGAACAGCACTGAGATATTCACACAGAAGGGTAATCATATGAATGTTCTCACTGCCAAAAGACCTCTTCACGAGGAGTCACTTGGTGCAGCACAGAGCTGTTCACACAGGACCAAAGTCATATGAATGCTCATGGGAGCAAAAGCCTTCTCCCAAGGGTCACTTTATGCAGCACAAAGCTATTCACACAAAAGAGAATCTATACTAAAATTTAATTTGGTAAAATACCTTCTACTCAGGGGACGCATGGTTCAGCATAGACCTATTCAAATAGAAGAGAAGCCATGTAAATGTTCATAATGCCAAAAAACCTTTTCACAAGGGGTCACTTCTTGTTGTACAGAGTTTTTCATACAAGAGATAAGCCATATGAATGTTCACAGTGCCAAAAGACCTCTCAAGGGATCACTTGGTGCAGCACAGAGATATTCACACAGAAGAGAAGCCATATGATTCTTCATAGAACCAAGTGACCTTTTGTCTAGGGGTCATTTGGTACAGCACAAAGGAATTTACACTGGAGAGAAGGCCAATCGATATTCAGTGTCTAATGACCTTTTTCTGAGGGTTCACTTGGTGCTGAAAGGAGCTATTCATACTGGAGAGAAGCCATTTGAGTGTTCACTGTGCCAAAAAACTTACTCCTGAGAGGTCATTTTGTGTAGTGCAAAGTTATTATACAAAAGAGAAGTCATATGAATGTTCACAGTCTCAAAAGGACTTCTCCCAAAGGGTCACTTATTGCAGCATAGAGTTATATACACAAGAGAGAAGCTAATAAATGTTCACAATGCCAAAAGGCATTTACCTGGAGTCACTTGGAGTAGCACAGAGCTGTTCAGACAGAAGAAAAGCCATATAAATGTTCACTGTGGCAAAAGGCCTGAGGGATCACTTTACACAGCATAAAACTATTCATACAAAGAAGCCATATGAACATTCACAGTCCCAAAAGGACCTCCTAAAGGGTCACTCGGTGCAATACAGAGAAGTTCACATGTGAATGTTCACAGTGTCGAGACATTTTCTTAAGGAGTCACTGCAGGTTAGACCTATTCACACAGGATAAAAGATATGTGAATGTTCACTGTTCCAAAAGACATTCTCCCAAGGGGTCTTTTGGTGCAGCACAAAACTATTTACACAAAAGAGAAGCTATGTGAATGTTCAAACTGCCAAAAGACTTTCTCCCGAGGGGTCACTTAGTGTAGCATAGAGCTATTCACACAGGATAAAAGCCATGTGAATGCGTACAGTACCATAATTCCTTCTTCCATGGTGTTACTTGATGCAGTACAGAGATACTCACACAGGAGAGAAGCCATATGAATGTTCACGGTGGCAAAGGCCTTCTCCTAAGGGTCACTTGGCAGAGCACAAAGTTATTTACACAGGAGAGAGATCACAAATGAATTTTCAGTTGCAAAAGGCCTTTGCCCAAGGGTCACTTAGTGCAGCACAGTGCTATTCACACAAGAGAGAAGCCATATGAATGTTCACAGTGTCAAGAGATCTTCTTTTGAGGACCAGTTGGTTCAGCATACAGCTGTTCACACAGGATATAAACTATATAAAGTTTCATAGTGTTAAAAGACCTTCACTCGAGGGGTCACTTGGTGCAGCACAAAGATATTCACACAGAAGGGAAGCCATATGATTTTTCATAGAACCAAGAGACCTTTTGTCAAGGAGTCACTTGATACAGCACAAAGAAATTTACACAGAAGAGAAGCCAAATCGATATTCAGTGTCAAAAGACCTTTCTCTGTGGGTTCACTTGGTGCTGAAAGGAGCTGTTCACAGGAAAGAAGTGATATGAATGTTCACAGTGCCAAAAGACCTTTTCACAAGAGGTCACTTGTTGCAGTACTGAGCTATTCATACAGGAGAGAAGCCGTATAAGTGTTCACTATGCCAAAAACCTTACTTCCGAGAGGTCATTTGGTGCAGCACAAAGCTATTCATACAAAAGTTAAGTCATATGAATGTTCACAGTCTCAAAAGGACTTCTCCCAATAGGTCACTTATTGCAGCACAGAGTTATTTACACAAGAGAGAAGCTAATAAATGTTCACATTGCCAAAAGGCATTTACCTGAAGAGTCGCTTGGTGTAGCACAGAGCTACTCAGACAGAAGAAAAGCCATATAAATGTTCACTGTGGCAAAAGACTTCCTGAGGGATCACTTGATGCTGCATAAAACTATTCATTCAAATAAGCCATATGAACATTCACTCCCAAAAGGACTTCTTGAAGGGTCACTCAGTGCAGTACAGACCAGTTCACATATAAATGTTCACAGTGCCAAGAGCCATTTTCCTAAGGAGTCACTTACAGCACGTAAGACCTATTTGCACAGGAGAAAAGCCATGTGAATATTCACTGTTCCAAAAGACCTTCTTCCAAGGGGTTTCTTGGTGCAGAACAAAACTATGTACACAAACGAAAAGCCACATGAATGTTCAAACTAACAAAAGACCTCCTGAGGGGTCACTTAGTGTAGCATAGAGCTATTCGTACAGAAGAAAAGCCATATGAATGCTCACAGTGCCATAATTACTTCTTCCATGGTGTTACTTGATGCAGCACAGAGATATTCACACAAAAGAGAAGCCATATGAATGTTCACAGTGGCAAAGGCCTTCTCCCAAGGGTCACTTGGTGGAGCACAAAGTTATTTACATAGGAGAGAGATGCCAAATGAATTTTCAGTCTCAAAAGACCTTTGCCCGAGGGTCACTTGGTGCAGCACAGTGCTATTCACACAAGAGAGAAGCCATATGAATATTCACAGTGTGAAGAGACCTTCACTTGAGGGGTCACTTAGTGCAGTACAGACCTATTCGCAGAGGAGAGAAGCCATATGTATGTTCATAGTGCCAATAGATCTCTGAAAGGGTCACTTGGTGTAGCAGAGAGCTATTCCTTCAGGAGAGAAACCATATGAAAGATTACAGTGTCAAAAGACTTTCTCAAGGGTCACTTCGTACAGCAGAGAGCTATACACTCAGGAGGCGAGTCATATGAATGTCCACAATGCCAAAACACCTTCTAACAAGGGTTCACTTTATGCAGCAAAGAACTAGTCACAAGAAAGAAGCCATATGAACATTCACAGTGTCAAAATGCCTTTTAATGGGTTACTTGGTGGGGTACAGAACTATTCACAGAGGAGAGAAGCCATAGGAATTTTATTAGTGCAAATATTCTTTCTCCTTGGGTGTCACTTACTGCAGCACAGAATTATTCATATAGGATTGAAGCCATATGAATGTTCACAGTGACAAAGACCTTTTCGCAACAGTTACTTGGTGCATCACAAAGCTATATGCTCAAAAGAGAAGCCATACTAATATTCACATTGGTAAAATACCTTCTCCTCAGGGGACGCTTGGTTCACCACAGACCTGTTGAAACAGGAGAAAATTCATGTAAATGTCCATTGTGCCACATTACCTTCTTCTGAGTGGTTACTTGTTGTAGCACAGTTATTCACACAACAGAGAAGCCATATAAATGTTCACAGCTGCAAAAGACCTTCTCCTGAGGGGTTGCTTGGTGCAGCACAGAGATGTTAAACAGGAGAGAAGCCACATGAATGTTCACTGTTCCAAAAGGCATTCACCTGAAGAGTTACTTGGTGTAGCACAGAGCTCTTCAGACAGGAAAAAAGCCATATAAATGTTCACTGTGGCAAAAGACCTCCTAAGGGAGTACTTGATGCAGCATAAAACTATTCATTCAAAAGAGAAGCCATATGAACATTCATAGTTCCAAATGGACCTCTTGAAGGGTCACCTGGTGCAGTACAGAGCAGTTCACATATGAATGTTCACAGTGCTGAAAGACATTTTCTTAAGGAGTCATTTACCGCAGGTTAGACCTATTCACACAGGAGAAAAGCCATGTGAATGTTCACTGTTCTAAAAGACCTTCTCCCAAGGGGTCTCTTGCTGTAGCACAAAACCATTTACACAAAAGAGAAGCCATATGAATGTTCAAATTTCCAAAAGACATTCTCCCGAGGGGTCACTTAGTGTAGCATAGAGCTTTTCATACAGGAGGAAAGCCATAAGAATGCTCATAGTGCCATGATTCCTTCTTCCATTGTGTTGCTTGATGCACACAAAGATATTCACACAGGAGAGAAGCCATATGAATGTTCACAGTGGCAAAGGCCTTCTCCCAAGGGTCACTTGGCGGAGCACAAAGTTATTTACACATGAGAGAGATGCCAAATGAATTTTCACAGTTTCAAAAAACCCTTTGCCCGAGGGTCACTTAGTACAGCACAGTGCTATTCACATAAGAGAGATGCCATATGAATGTTCACAGTGTCAAGAAATCTTGTCTTGAGGACCAGTTGGTTCAGCATACAGTTATTCATGCAGGATATAAACCATATGAAGTTTCAGTGTTAAACGACCTTCATTCTCAAGGGGTCACTTGGTGCAGCACAGAGTTATTCATATAGGTGAGAAGCCATATGAATGTTTTTTGGTGTCAAAACACCTTTTCCAGGGGTCACTTGGTACGGCACAGAGCTGTACACACAGGAGATAAGTCATATGAATACTCACAATACCAAAAACATTCTCCTGAGAGGTCACTTGGTGCAGCAAAGCACTGATCACACAAAAGAGAAGCCATATGAATGTTCACAGTGCCAAAATCTCTTTTCCTGATGGGCCACTTTGTGCAGCACAGAAATATTTCTACAGGAGAGAAGCTATATGAATGTTCGCAGTGACAAAATTTCTTCTCCCAAGGAGTCGCTTGATGCAGCACAGAGCTATTCACAAAGGGGGGAAACCTTATGACTTCACAGTAGCAAAGACTTTCTCCCGAGGGTCACTTGATGCAGCACAAAGCTATATACACAAGAGAAAAGCCATATTGATATTCACAGTGTCAAAAGACTTTCTCCCGAGGGCCACTTGGTTCATCACAGAGCTATTCACATAGAGAAGCAACACAGTTGTTCAAATTGCTAAAAGACCTTTTCCAGAAGGGTCACTTTGTAGAGCACAGAGCTGCTATTCACACATAAGAGAAACCATGTGAATGTTCACAGTGCTTAAAACCTGCCGAGAATTCATTTTGTGGAGCAGAGAGATATTCATACAGGATAAAAGCCATGTGAATCATCACAGTGCCAAAAGACCTCCAAAGAGGTCACTTGATGCAGCACAGAGTTATTTACACAAGAGAAAATCCATATGAATATTCACAGTGCCAAAAGACATTTTCCTGAGGTGGTCACTTGGAACATCACCAAGATATTCACGCAGAAGGGAAATCATATGAATGTTCTCACTGCAAAAGACCTCTTCATGAGGAGTTATTTGGTGCGGCACAGAGCTATTCACACAGGACCAAAGTCATGTGAATGCTCAAGGTAGGAAACACCTACTCTCGAGGGTCACATTATGCAGCACATAGCTATTCACACAAAAGAGAAGCCATGCTAATATTCACTTTGTTAAAATACCTTCTTCTCAGGATACACATGGTTCAGCATAGACCTATTAAAACAGAAGAGAAGCCATGTAAATGTTCATTGTGCCAAAAAAACTTTTCACAAGGGGTCACTTGTTGTAGCACAGAGTTATTCATACAAGAGAGAAGCTATATGAATGTTCACAGTGCCAGAAGACCTCCCGAGGGGTCACTTGGTACAGCACAGAGATATTCACACAGAAGAGAAGCCATATGATTTTTCATAGAACCAAGTGACCTTTTGTCGAGGGGTCATTTGGTACAGCACAAAGGAATTTACGCAGGAGAGAAGCCAAATCAATATTCCGTGTCAAAAAATTTTTTTCCAAAGTTTCACTTGGTGCTGAAAGGAGCTATTCACAGGAAAGAAGCTATATGAATGTTCACAATGCCAAAAGACCTTTTCACAAGAGGTCACTTGCTGCAGTACTGAGCTATTCATACTGGAGAGAAGCTATAAACGTGTTCACTGTGCCAAAATTTTACACCTGAAAGGTCATTTGGTGCAGCACAAAGCTATTTATACATAAGAGAAGTCATATGAATGTTCACAGTTTCAAAATGACTTCTCCAAAAGGGTCACTTATTGCAGCACAAAGATATTTATACAAGAGAGAAGCTGATAAATGTTCACATTCCCAAAAGATATTTTACCTGAAAAGTCTCTTGGTGTAACACAGAGCTATTCAGACAGGAGAAAAGCCATATAAATGTTCACTCTGGCAAAAGACCTGCTGAGGGATCACTTGACTCGGCATAAAACTATTCATACAAAAGAGAAGCCATATGAATATTCACAGTCCCAAAATGACCTCCTGAAGGGTCACTCTGTGCAGTACAGAGCAGTTCACATATGAATGTTCACAGTGTCAAAAAACATTTTCCTAAGGAGTCTGTTACTGCGGGTTAGACCTATTTACACAGAAAGCCCATGCAAATGTTCACTGTTCCAAAAGACCTTCTCCCAAGGGGTCTATTGGTGCCGCACAAAACTATTTACACAAAAGAGAATCATATAAATGTTCAAACTGCCAAAAGACCTTCTTCCAAGAGGTCACTTAGTGTAGCATAGAGCTATTCACACAGGAGAAAAGCCATATGAATACTCGTAGTACCATGATTCCCTCTTCCATGGTGTTACTTGATGCAGCACAGAGATATTAACACAGGAGAGAAGCCATATGAATGTTCAGTTTCAAAAGACCTTTGCCCGAGGGTCAATTAGTACAGCACAGTGCTATTCACACAAGAGAGAAGCCATATGAATGTTCACAGTGTCAAGAGACATTCACTTGAGGGGGTCACTTAGTGCATTACAGACCTATTCGCACAGGAGAGAAGCTGTATGAATGTTTACAGTGCCAAAAGACTTTCTCAAGGGTCACTTCGTACAGCACAGAGCTATGCACTCAGGAGGTGATTCATATGAATGTCCACAATGCCAAAACACCTTCTCACAAGGGTTCACTTTATTCAGCAAAGAACTAGTCCCAAGAGAGAAGCCATATGAATGTTCACAGTGTCAAAATGCCTTTTTATTGGGTCACTTGGTGGAGTACAGAATTATTCACAGAGGAGAGAATCCATATGAATGTTAACATCGCAAATATTCTTTCTCCTAGGGTGTCACTTAGTGCAGTGCAGAATTATTCACATAGGATAAAAACCATATTATTGTTCACAGTGGCAAAGACCTTTTCCCAACAGTTACTTGGTGCATCACAAAGCTATATGCTCAAAAGAGAAGCCATACTTATATTCACATTGTTAAGACACCTTCTCCTTAGGGGATGCTTGGTTCACTACAGACGTATTCAAACTGGAGAGAATTCATGTAAATGTCCATTGTATCAAAATACCTCCTTCTGAGTGTTTACTTGCTGTAGCACAGTTATTCACACTAGAGAGAAGCCATATGAATGTCCACAACTGCAAAAAACCTTCTCTTGAGGGGTTGCTTGGTGCAGCACAGATATTAAACAGGAGAGAAGCCACATGAATGTTCGTAGTGCCAAAAACTTCTTCCTTGAGGTCCTTTTGTGAAGCACAGAAGAATTCACTTAGGAGAGAAGACATATGAATGTTTACAGTGCCAATAGTCATTCTTCCAAGGGGTCACTTGGTGCAGCACAAAGCTATTCACAGAGAAATTATACATATTTTCACAATGCCTGAAGAACTTCTCCCAAAGGGTCACTTATTGCAGCACAAAGCTATTCACACAGGAGAGAAGCGATATGAATGCTCATGGTGGCAAAGACCTTCTCTCAAGGCTCACTTGGTGGAGCACGAAGTTATTTAAACGGGAGAGATGTCATATGAATATTTACAGTTTCAAAAGACTTTCACTCGAGGGTCTCTTAGTGCAGTACAGAACTATTCACACAGGAGAGAAGCAATATGATTCTTCACATTGCCAAAAGACTCAAGAGAGGTCACTTGTGTCAGCACAGAGTTTTCATACAAGAGTGAAGCCATATGATTGTTCACAGTGCTAAGAGACTTTCGCCCGAGGGGTCACTTAGTGCAGTACAGACCTATTCACACAAGAGAGAAGCCACATGAATGTTCACAGTGCCAAAAGACCTTCTCTCAAGGGGTCACTTGGTGTAGCACAGAGCTATTCATTCAGGAGAGAAGTCATATAAATGTTTACCGTGCCAAAAGACTTTCCCAAGGGTCATTTCATGCAGCATAGAGGTATACACTCAGGAGGTGAGTCACATAAATGTTCACAACGCCATAACACCTTCTCACGAAAGGTCACTTGGTGTAGCAAGCTGTATGAATGTTCACAGTGTCAAAATGCCATAGGAATGTTGACAGTGCAAATATTCTTTCTCCTTGGGTGTAACTTAGTGCAGCACAGAGTTATTCACACAGGATAGAAGCCATATGAATATTCATAGTGGCAAAGACTTTTCCTGACAATTACTTGGTGCAGCACAAAGCTATTTATCAAAAGAAAATCCATACTAATATTCACATTATTAAAATACCTTCTCCTCAGGGGATGCTTGGTTCACCACAGACGTATTCAAATAGGAGAGAATTCATGAAAATGTTCATTGTGCCAAAATACCTTCTGAGAAGCCCTAGGAGTGTTGACAGTGCAAATATTCTTTGTCCTTGGGTGTCACTTAGTGTAGCACAGAGTTATTCACACAGGATAGAAGCCATATGAATAGTCACAGTGGCAAAGACCTTTTCCCTACGGTTACTTGGTGCAGCATATAGGTGTTTACATGGGAGAGAAGCCAAATTGATATACACAGCATTAAAAGATATTCTCCTCAGGAGTCATGTGGTTCAGCACAGAGCTATTTACACAAGTGAGAAGCCATATGAATGTTTATTGTGCCAAAGACCTTCTCCCAAGGGTCACTTGGTGGAGTACAATACTGTACACACAGGAGAGGCAATATTAGCACTCACATTATCGAAATTACTTCTCCCAAGTGTCACTTAATGCAGCACAGACTAGAGAAAACTGGGAACATTCACAGTGCAAAAAAACTTCTCCCAAGAGTTCACTTGGTGCAGCATAGAGCTAATCACACAGGAGAGAAGTCATATGCATGTTCACAGTGCTGAAAGGCTTTCTTCCGAGGAGTCCCTTGGTTCAGCACAAAGCTACTCAAACACCAGTGAAGCCACACAAAGTTCATTAGTGCCAGTAGACCTTCTGACAAGGGTCACTTGGTGGAGCACAATGCTATTCATGCTGGGAAGAAGTCATATGAATGTTTTCAGTGGCAAAAGACCTCCCGAGGACCAATGGGTGCAGCATACAGCTATTCACATAAGAGAGAAGCCATATTAATGTTCACAGTAAAAAAATACCTTCTCTTGAGGTGTCACCTGGTGCAGCACAGAGCTATTTATACTGAGAGAAGCCATATTAATGTTTAGAATGCAAAAGACCTCTTGATGATTACTTTGTGAAGCACAAAGCTATGTACACTGCAGCAAAGTCATATGAATATTCATAGTTCCAAAAGTCTTTCTTCCCAGGGTCACTTGGTGTAGCAAGGAAACACATGAACTGAGGAGAACCCATATGAAAGTTCACAGTTCCAAAAGACCATCTCCCCAGGGGTCACTTGGTTCAGCACAGAGCTATTAAACAGGAGAGAAGGCACATGAATGTTCTTAGTACCAAAGCACCTTCTCTGGGGTCACTTGGTGCAGCACACAGTTATTCATATAGAAGACAAGCCAAAAGTTCTTCTCTAAAGGGATCATTTTCTGCAGCACAGCTATTCACGCAGGAGAGAAACCATGTAAATGTTCTCAGTGCAGAAAGACCTTCTTCTGAAGGGTCATTTGGCTCAGCACAGAGATATTCACACAGAAGAGGAGCCATATAAATGTTCATATTTCTAAAAGACCTTCTCCCAAGGGGTCACTTTGGTACAGGATAGAGGCCATATGAATGTTTGCAGTGCCAAAAGACTTTCTCCCAAGGGGTCACTTGTTGCAGCACAGAGCTATTCACATGAAAGAACTTATATGAATGTTCACAATGCCAAAAGATATTCTCCCAAGGAGTTACTTGCTGCAGTACAGAGCTATTCACATAGGAGAGAAGCCACATTAATGTTTGCAGTGCCAAGAGATCACTTGTTGCATCTCAGTAATTCATCACAAGATGGAATCCATGTGAATGTTCACCGTGCAGAAAGACATTTTCCTGAGGAGGCACTTGGTACAGGATAGACCTATTCACACATGAGAAAGCCATATGAATGTTCAGTGTCCTAAAAGACCTATTCCTGTTGGGTCACTTGGTGTAGCACAAAACTATTCAAACAAAAGAGAAGTTGTATGAATGTTCACAGTGCCAAAAGGCATTTTCCTGTTATTTACACATGAAAGATGGCATGTGAATGTTAAGTGTTAAAAGACCTTCTCTTAAGGGGTCACTTATTGAAGCAGAGAGGTATTCACACAGGAAAGAAGGCATACAAATCTTCTCAGTGCCAGAATGCCTTCTCCCAAGAGGTCACTTTGTCCAGCAGAGCTTTCCACACAATAGTGAAGCCATATGAATATTCACAGTGCCAAAAGACCTTTCCCAAGGGTTCAAATTCAGTATGTTAATAGCCCTTATAGTGAGGTTTTCAAGCAAATCTATTAACCTTACAAAAATAACAAAAATTACAGGGAATAGTTCAGGGAATTTTTTAGCCCAAAAACCTTTTTGTTTTAGAATTGAAATATGACAAAAAATGCTTCTGTACCTGAAATAATCACAGAAAATATTTCATAATTCATCCCCAAGCCTATAGATACCCAATAAATATGAACCAAAGAATCGCAGAATCCTTTAAAAGAGAAACCATTAATTACTTATTTATGTGTTGTAGTGTTCCCTGATATAGATTCCCATTCCAGATTCAAATCCATCATGAAAGATAGATGTTTTATTAAGTTTTTCATACAAATGTATTATCCTGAAAAAAATACCAAAAACTGCAGGTAATAGTTCACAGAATTTCCTATCCCAGAAGCATTTTTGTTTTGAAATTGAAATGTGATGTAATGAAGTACTGTACTGATTTAGTGAATATTTTAGCCCAAAAACCTTTTTGTTTTGAAATTAAGATATGATGTAAATGAAACTTTTCTATGCTTGAAATGATCATGGAAAATGTCTCATAATGCTTCCCCGAGCTGACAAACACCCAATAAATACAAACCGAATAATCACAGAATCTTCTAAAGGAGTAACCACTGATTACTTATTTTTAGGCCATAATGTCCCCCGATATATATTTCAACACGAGATTCGAAGTCAGCATGATAAATAGTCCTTATACTGAGGTCTTCAAGATATATTACCCTCACAAAAATAGATTAGAATAACAGGTTATGTATGGTTCAGGGAATTTTTAGCCCCAAAGCCATTTTGTTTTAAAACGAAATATGACATAATGAATCTCTTTTATAGGGAAGATGCACAAATGTTTAGTGTCAAACGACCTTCCCCTGAGGGTTACTTCGGGCAGCACAGAACTGTGAACACAGGAGATGAGCCACATGTATGTTCAGAGTGCTAACAGACCTCCCAGGGGGTCACTTGGTATAGTAAAGAACTAATCACACAAGAGAGAAGCCTTATGAATGTTCACAATGCCAAAATTCGTTCTTCCCAGGTGTCATTTGGTGCAGCACAAAGGTTATCTCACAGGAGAGAAGCCATCTGAATGATCACAGCGGCAAAGACCTCTTTCTAAGGGTCACTTCATGTAATACAAAGCTACTTACACAGGAGAGAAGCCATATTAATATTTGCATTGTTAAAAGACCCCCTCAGGAGTCTCTTGGTTCAGCACAGAGCTGTTAACACAGGAGAGAAACTATATGAATGATCACATTACCAAATTTAGCCATTTTTGTGATGGGTTGATTGTTGTTGCACAGAGTTTTACACATAAGAGAGAAGCCATATGATTGTTCACAGTGCCAAAAGACCTTCTGAGGGGTCACTTGGTGCAGCACAAACCTATTCATGTATAAGAGAAATCATATTAATAATCACAATGATGAAAGGCCTTTTCCCGAGGCATCACAAGGTGCAGCACAGAGATATTCACGTAAAAGAGAAGCCATATAAATGTTCACAGCTCCAAGAGATCTTATCTTTAGGAGTCACTTGCTTTTGCACAAAGCTATTAAATAGGAGAGAAGCCACATGAATGTTCACAGTGCCAAAAAAAATTTTTCTGTTGGGTCACTTAGTGCAGCACATAAATGTTCACTGTGCCAAAAGACCTTCTTCGGTGGTGTCACTTCATGCAACACATTGATATTCACATAGGAGAGAAGCCATATGAATGTTCACTGTTTCAAAGAACCTTCTCAGGTCTACTTGGTTAAGATCAGTGTTATTCACACAGGACAGAAGTCATACTGATGTTCACAGTGGCAAAGACCTTCTGTCAAGGGTAACTTTGTGCAATACAGAGCTATTCACACAGGAGAGAAACCATATGAATGGTCACAGTGCCAAAGGACTTTATCCTGAGGTGTCACTTGGTCCAGCACAAATCTATTCAGACGAAATAAAAGCCATAGGAATGTTAATAATGCCAACAGAACTTCTCCCCAGGGGTCACTTGGTTCAGCACAGAGCTTTTAACACAGGAGAGAAGCCATATGAATGTTCACAGTGCCAAAATATCTGACTTTGTGGGGTTACTTGGTGCAGCACTGAACTATTCACACAGGAGAGAAGCTATTTGACTGTTCACTGTGCCAAAAGACCTCTCCAGAGGTCACGTGGTTCAGGACAGAGCTATTCACACCGAGGAAAAGCCATATGAATGTTCATAGTGCCCAGAGATCACTTGCTGCAGCATAGAATTATTCACTCTGGAGAGAAGTCATATGAATGTTCAATGCCAGAAGACTTTTTCCTGAGGGTTACTTCATGCAGCACAGAGGTGTGCACACAGAAGATAAGTCATATGAATGGTTATATTTCCACAAGACCTCATGAGGGGTCACTTAGTGCAGCACAGAGCTATTCACACAGGAGAGAAGCTATATGAATGTTCATAGTGTCAGAAAACCTTCTCTGGTGGGTCATTTGGTGCCACAAAGAGCCATTCACAAAAGAGACAAGCCAATTGAATGTTCACAGTGCCAAAAGACCTTCTCCTAATGTGTTGCTTAGTGCAGCACAGAGTTATTCACACAGGATTGAAGTCATATGAATGTTCACATTGCCAAAAAAAAATTGTCCCAAGGAGCCACTTGGTGCAGCACAGGGCTATTCATACAGGAGAGAAGCTATATAGATGTTCGCAGTGCCAGAGACCTTCTCCAGAGGGTTTAATTGGTGCAGCCCAGAACTATTCACACAAAAGATAAGTCATATAACTTTTTACAGTGCCAAAAGTCCTTCTCCTGAGAGGTCACTTGGCGCAGCATAAAGCTATTCACAGAGGAAAGAAGCCATGTGAATGTTCACAGTGCTAAATTTCCTGATTTCAAGTGTCACTTGGTATAGAATATATCTGTTCACACAGGAATGAAGCCTTATGAATATTCAGTGCCAAAAGACCTCCCAAGGTGTCACTTGGTGTAGCACATGAATATTCATTCTGTAGTGAAACCATATAAATGTTCACAGTGCCAAAAGACCCTCTCCCAAGGGGTTACTTGGTGTAGCACAGAGTTAATTACACAAGAGAGGAGCCATATGAATGTGCACAGTACCAAAAGACCTTCACCCAATGGGTCACTTGGTGCAACACAGAGATATTCATGTTGAAGAGAAGCCTTATGAATGTTCACAGTGTCAAAGACTTTCTCATCAGGGTCTCTTGGTTTTGCACAGGGCTGTTCACATGAGAAGCTATAAGTGTGTTTACAGTTCCAGATACCTTCTTCTGATGGGTCATTTGGTGTACAGCAGAGCTATTTACACAGGAGAGTTTCCTATATGAAAGTTCACCATGCCCAAAGTCCTTCTTCCGAGGGGTCACTTGCTGAAGCACAAGGTAGTCACACAGGAGAGAAGGCATTTGAATGTCCACAATGCCAAAAGACCTTCTCCCTAGAGTCACTTGGTGCAACACAGACATATTCATAATACAGTGAAGCCACATTAATGTTCACTGTGCCAAAAGACCTTCTGTCAGGGGGTTGTTGGTGCAGCACAAACCAATTCACACAAGAGAGAAGCCATCCCTAAAGACCTCCTTCTGAGAATTAATTGGTGCAGTACAGACCTATTCACACAGCAAAAAAGCCATACAAATCTTTACACTGCCAAAAGACCTTCTCCCGAGGGGTCACTTGGTGCAACACAGAGATATTCACAAAGAAGAGAAGCCACATGAATGATCATGGTACCAGAATCCCTTCTCTCAAGGTGTCACTTGTTGCAGCACAGACCTCTCCACACAGGAGAGAATGTTCACAGTGCCAAAAGACCTTCTTATATGTATTGCTTGGTGCAATACATACCTATTCGTACAGGAGAGAAACTATATGAAGTGTCACAGTACCAAAAAAACCTCTCAAGGGGTCACTTGGTGTGGTACAGATTTATTCACACAAGAGATTAGTCATATGAATTTTCACATTGCCCAAAAACAACTTTTCCTGGGGGGTCACTTGGTGCAACACAGAGATATTCACACAAAACAGAAGTTATACAGTGCCAAAAGACTTTCTCCTTAGGATTACTTGCTTCAGCACAGAGCTATTCACATGAGATACCATACGATGTTCACAGTGCCAAAATGCCATCTCCTGAGGAGTCATTTGATGTGCCACAGAGCTGTTCACACAGGAGAGAAGCCACATGAATGTTCCCAGTACCCAAAGACCTTCTCCTGAGTGGTCGCTTGCTGAAGCACATACTTATTCACTTAGGAAAGAAACCATATGAATGTTCAGAGTGCCAAAAGACCTTCTCCCAAGTTCACTTGGTGTAGCACAGAGACATATTCACAGTACAGAGAAGCCATATGAATGTTCACAGTGCCAAAAGACCTTATTCCGAGGGGTCACTTGGTGCAGCACGGAGTTACTCACACAAGAGTGAAGACATATGAGTGTTCACGATGCCAAAAGAGTTTCTCCCGAGGGTTGCTTGTGTAGCATAGAGCTATTCATACAGGAGAGGAACAATATGAATGTTCACAGTGCCAATAGATCATCTGACGAGGGGTCACTAGGTTCAGTACTGTGCTATTCAAACGAGAGAAACCATATGAACTCATTGCTAAAAGACCTGCTGAGGGGTCATTGATGTAGCACAGACCAATTCACACAGGTGAGAAATCATATTAATGTTCAGTGCCTTAATACCTCCTCCCAAGGATTATTTGGTGCAGCACAGACCTGTCCTCACAGGAAAGAAGCCATATGAATGTTCACAGTACCAAAATACCTCCCAAGGGATCACTTGGTGCAACAGAGATATTCACTCGGAAAAGAGCCATATGAATGTTCACAGTGTCAGAACACCTTCTCCCCAGGGTAACTTAGTTCATCACAGAGCTATTCATACAAATGAAGCCATGTGAATGTTCGTTATGCCAGAATCATGTATACCGAGGGATTGCCTGGTGCTCCATAGAGCTATTCACAGAAGAAAGAAGCCATGTGGATGTTCACAGTTCCAAAAGACCTTCTCCCAAGGAGTCACTAAGTGTAGCACAAAGATGTTTGAAAAGGAGTTAAGCTGTATGAATTTTTGAATTGTCAAAAGACCGTCTCCTGAGGAGTCACTTAGTGCAGCATAGAGTTATTCACAGTAGAGAAAAGCCATATGACTGTTCACATTGTCCAAACACCTTCTCCTGAGGGGTCATTTTGTGCAACATAGAGTTATTCAAAGTTCCAAAATACCTTCTTGCAAGGTTATTTTGTATAGTACATAGCTATTCACACAGAAGAGAAGCCATATAGATGTTCAAAGTTTCAAAATACCTTCTCCCAAGAGGTCACTTGGTACAGTACAGTGCTATAGACACAGGAGGAAAACCACATGAATGTTTACAGTTGCTGAAAGACCTTCTTCTGAGGGGTTATTTGGCTCAGCATAGAGCTATTCACACAGAAGAGATACCAATAGATCTTCTCCCAAAGGGTCACTTGGTGCACTACAGTGTTATATACAATGGAATTACGGCAAATGAATGTTCATAATGTCAAAAGACCTTTTCTGTAGGGATCACTTAGAGGAATACAGAGATGTTCACATGAGAGAAACCATATGTTTGTTCACAGTGCCGAAAGATCTCCCAAGAGGCCACTTGGTGCAGCAGATGGATATTTACACAGGAGAGATACCATACGAATGTTCCCAGTTCCCAAACCCTTCCTCCCAAGGGGTCACTTGGTGTAGCATAAAACTATTCATGCAAGAGAGTCTATATGAATGCTCACAATACCAGAACTTCTCCCAGTGGGTCACTTGGTGATGCACAGAGCTTTTACACTGGAGAGAAGCCAGGTGAATGTTCCCTGTGCTAAATGACCTTGTCCTGAGGGGGTCACTTGAGGCAGCAAAGAGCTATTCACACAGGAGAAATACCATAAGAATGTTCACAGTGCAAAAATAACTCACAAGGGATCATTTAGTGCAGCACAGAGCAATCCACACAGAAGAGAAGCAATGTGAATTTTTACATTGTCAGAAGACCTTCTCTAGAGGGATAATTGCAGCACAGTGCTATTCACACAGGAGAGAAACCATGTGAATGTTCTCAGTGCCAAAAGACCTCCCGAGAGGTCACTTGGTTCAGCACTGTGTTATTCACACTGGATAGATGCCATGGATAGATTAAGACATTACAATGACTCTCCTGCCTTCGAGAGGGAGGGCTCAGGTAATAGAGTAATGGCCCCTCCCATGACCCCTACATATTTACGGTATACTCCTCTGACTACACTTTACTGTTTGACCCTGC
>JAYMFT010373165.1:0-21372 GCA_038088735.1 Panulirus argus
CATGATTATTGTGTGGCCATCGGCAACTCAAGGGTGTGCCGTTTTGATAACTGCTTCTTTCCCTACACGTCGACGCTTTGGAACTCTCTACCTTCTCATGTCTTTCCCAATAACTATGACTTTGCACATTTCAAAAGACGTCTTTCTCTTTCTCAGATTCGTAAATACTTTTCCTTGTCTTCTCTATTTCCGTTTCATAATTCTTTCTATATTTCAATTAAGGCCCGGCCTTCATGTGGACTTTTGTCTGTGACTGGAGCCTTCCACGTAAAAAAAAAAAAAATACATATATGAATATTAATGAAAATAGAGGAGAGCGGGGTTGGTTGAATCAGTCGATGCTGTGCCAGTTCTAATTGAACTGGACCAAATTTCATAACAAGCCTGGCAGCTACATTACATAATCTAGCTGCTTGCCAAACTATCACCTGAATGAAAGACTTCCCAGAACATTTATCCAAATATCCACCTATTTTAGACCGGTATGTAACTCTGGCTCATTTTCATTCATTTTCAGTTAGTGGTCATAAGGTTCAGAATTCATGTACTATCTAAACATTATTCTTGTAGAAGACAGATGAAGGTAGAAGATCAGCATGGCTGTGATGTGACAGAAACTATCACGCGCTTGCCCTTTGACCAAAATACTACGACTTGGTCAGCTGGGGTTGGTTGCATCAGCTGATTCCAACAACCCCGCTGCAGATTGGGCCTAGGTCTTAGGACTGAAAGGATGGAACTGTTTAGTCAACCTTATTTTCTTAGATATATCATTTAGTATTTTTTTTTCATTTTTCAAATATGAAACTTTTGGTTTATAACAGTTTAGATAAATGGCAGGCCTCATGATTTATAAGACCTACAGTTAACAGCCATCTTGTAGTTTGAACGTGTATATTCTTATCTATCCAGGACCATAACAACCAACACATATCATGCGACCCATTGTGGAAGTTTGTTGTAGTCCTCTGTTTTCAGGCATCATTTACCAATACCCGTCAGCAACAGCGAGACGCACCTTTCATTTGGAAGAGCCAACGGGAGCGGCTGGGTGAACGCTGAGGATATTTTGCGTTTATCCAACACTTCGCGAAATATGCCACACCATCTATGAGCAATCCAAAGTTGCTCCTGCTGGACAATCATGAGTCGCATCTCTCAGTTGCTGCCCTCGACTCCGCGAGAGAAAATGGCAATACTATGTTGAGCTTCCCTCTTCATACCAGCCATAAATTGCAGCCGCTGGATAGGTCAGTTATGGGCCTCTCAAGATTTACTTGTAAGCAGCCCAAACTTCATGGATGAGGAACCATCCAAGCCAAAGGATGACAATTCATGACATACCTGGCCTGATAAACACGGCCCTCACAAAGGCCAATACCCCAGCAGACATCATTGGTGGGTTCAAGAAGTGCGGTGTCTGCCCCTATAATAGGGACGTTTAAAGATTATGAGTTTGCTCCCGTAAACACAACCGACCAGTCAGATCCATCAAAAGCTGTCATTGATGTTGAAAATGTACCCTTGTCATCTTGCTCTACTGAGGCACCTGAGTTGTCTCAACCCACAGAGATGCCACCAACAACACAGCCACAACCTGAACCAGTGGACATCAGCGATGAAGAGGAACTCTCAGCCTCTTCTTCATGTAGGAAGTGGCCATTATGCACTTTTTCACAGATTGTTGAATCTCCTGCCCAGGAATTTAGTCATGAACTTGTGCGACCGTTACCAAAGGCCCCCGCCAGAGGAACCAAGAGGAAAGTGGGCAGGAAATCATGAAAATCGACAATATTAACCAACACTCCGGAGAAGAATGCCATCAAAAAGAGAAAAGAGAAGACGGCTTCCAAAGCAAAGAGGCAGCCTAAGAAAAAGAACAAGGGAGCAAAACAGTAACGAGGAAATAAAGCCAAAGCAACCAAGGAGGTGTCTGCTGGTGCTGAAGAATGGCCACCATTCTGTGATCAGTGTGGGCTGCACATCAGCAACAGTGCTGATAAAGAAGACTGGGTTAAGTGCATGGTAGAAGGATGTGATGAATGAGCTCATGAACCATGCACAGATGATGCCTGAGTGAGTTGTGCAAAATTCGTGGTGCTTTTTACATTAGGGAGTGCGTGTGCTTGATAGATCGCATCATTGCATATATGTATTTTTTGTGAGCCTTTCATAATTTCTTTTATGAATTGATAAATACTTTTGATTTAAATTCATTGTGATACAACAAACCTACTTTCATATAAGTACCATTTAGATCAATAATTCAGCTTATATTCCAAATCATGAAAGAAGTTACAGTTTTTTGCTATTGGTATACTTCTGTCGAATGTTACTGATTTTTTCCCCTTTCTCTAATTTATTTGGTTTAATGTTCTATTGTGTGCTATTCACCTAATTATTCAATATATCTTTTATTAAAAGTTATATGTTGTTTAAAACTGGCCTGTGCAATTATTTTGGAAGTAATTCAACCAACCCCGTAGCTGTCCAAAATGCCACTAATAATGTGTCAGAAATACCAGATGTGATTGATTATGATTATGAAAAGTATTTGATCATCTAGAGAAATGGCCCAAGTAACACGTAGTCACTTTTCACCGGTATTGGAGGTCCCTGGTAGCTGTAATGAGAAGAAACTCAAAAATTATTCAACCAATCCCGCTTCCTCCTAATAAATTGTATTTCTCCAAACCAAAAGCTCTGTAATAGCGTTCTTTTGTATTGATTTTAGTAATCTTTAGAATTTATCACACCTCTGCCTTTTTTATTTCAAGGGATGAGCATATTTCGAAATAAAAAAATTTGATCCCAGTATCTCTGGGTCTGCCGGACAGGGTATGACCCGGCGGGCTCTGGCTGGCTGCACGTAAACATCAGCCATGGCGACCGGTTTGGCTAAGAAATTGTTAAGCTTAAGCATCTCCAGTATTTCCGGCGTATCTGAAGGATCGTATATAATGTATAGTAAGTTTATAGGTAGAATACCAGTAGACTAATTTTCGGTTACTTTTAACTACAATCGATATTGTACTCCTGAGCTGCATTGATATGTAACAATTTTACTTTTAATGGATTTAGCATTTTACTGAAGCTTAGTAAGTGTCTGACGAGGATTATTTTTTTCCATAATTCTTCAGTTTATAACGTATTGAAACTAGTTTTGGGTATTGAATGACTATCTTCTGTAATGCGACTGTTGTGACTAGAAAATGCAATAAGATTTGCGTAGCGGATTTGGAACATCGTAGTTTACTGTACAGTGATGCTAGATAAGGTGATAGTGATGACGGTTTTGAATATCAGAAAATGAGATGTCAATTTTAAAAGTTGTGAAACACCTAAAATATAAACAGAGCCTATGAAAACTTCACCAAACCTCCATAGCAGTTGAGATTTATCCCAGTTCTTATTGTAGTTGAAAAACACCAGACACCCATGACTGAGCATTGAGATAAAGTCTAGAAAAGAGACATCACTTTCATAGAAATGATATCTTAGTTTTCTCTAATGGAATCTTTGTTGCTACTGTAATGATATATAAAGTGTGTTAGATTTTTGCCTTACTGTTCTTTAAAATGATCTTTTGCCCTTAACTTGCTCATGGTAGATTCATGAAGGATTGGGAAAGTGTTGGATTAAATAATAATACTATATATTTTATATTATGAAAATCAAAGAATATGTACTTTTAATGTTTCAAGACAGCATTTGTGAAGTTCACATTATTATTATGTATTCGTATGAAAAAATGCAGTACTCCACTTTTTGTTCTTATGATTTAGATTATAAAATGTGAGTTCAGATGTCCTAAGAGATATGAGAATCTGACCATGTGCTGGAGAGATTTACTTATAATGATTAATTCAAAGCAGACTTTCGAACTCACCCAAAATATTTGATGGGTTTACTGGAATGTAACCCTACCATGAATTTGGGATCGGCTGTACTAGTGGAGTTCCCCAGGGATCTGTTCTTGGGCCTATACTTTTCATCACGTATATTAACATTAACGTAGCACTAAATAACCTAGTATTAACATTATTAACGTAGCACTAAATAACCTAGTATCCAAATTTGCAGATGACTAAAGACCGGCATTGCCATATTAACTGAAGAAGATAGGCTTAAATTACAAGAGGATCTAGATGAAATTGCTGAATGGTCTAGTAAATGGCAAATGCTGTTTAACATTAATAATTGTCAGCTGTTACAAGTAGGAAACCTAAACAAAAATTTTGAGTATAAACTGATGTGCCACAAGGTAAAGGACACCCCTACTGTGAGGGATCTATGGGTCACTGTCTCTAATAACTGTAAATTCTTCATGCATTGCAATAAAGCTACCAAGAAAGTAAGTAGGATGTTAGGATTTATAGATAGAAACTTTACATACACTCACAAGGATGTTATACACCACTATATCTAAATCTAGTTAGACCACATGTCAAATATGCAGTGCAGTTTTGGGCCCCCCACTTAAGTAAAGATGTTCTTTAATTGAAAGCAGTGCAGCAAAGAGCAACTAAATTGATTTTCTTCTTGTGCAACAAGCCATATGAGAGACTGCGAGAATTAAACTTCATCTCCCTAAGTAAGAGGTGCCTCCGTAGCAGATTAATAGAATGTTACAAAATACTTAAAGGTTTCAACAATGTCAATATTGCAAATTTCTTTACTGTAATGCCAGCATTATCAGCGAGAAGAAATGGATTAAAACTTAGAGGTCAGCAAGTAAATCTGGATTGTACGAAGTATTGTTGTACCAGTGACATTATTGTTACATGAAATAAGCTCCTAGAAAACATTGTTCAGAGCAACACCCTTATTATCTTCTAGATTAGGCTTGATCATCACTTTTCTCTCTCCAGTATTGAATAATTCATTTAATCAGTCATCATAACTCTGGTATATCATGCTTAGCTTCTAGATTGCTGATCTCTCCCTCGCCATGTTGCATTATTATACTAACATTGATTAACCGATGTCACCTGCTTTGAGAGAATAATTAAGAATACTGATGTCACCTGCTTTGAGAGAATAATTAAGAATTACTGTATCATTCTTCAACATCAGGAATAGTATAGGGATGTTAAGTCGAAGGGATGCATGTCATTAATTGTGGGATGCATGACATATTCATGTTAATTTTACCTTATGACTTTCCAGTGAAAATTTCCTTCAGGCTTATTAATCCTGCAAGGTATTTTTTTTTCTACTTGTTTTCCTGCTGGCATTTGCCAGAAGGAATGGAGGATAGGAGAGAGCCATTTCTTTACTATTCTTTTCTTCTATTGCTTACAAGGGGCCTTTTTTTTTCTTTCTTTTTTGTTAGCTTTGAGGCCAGATCCCCTCGCTTGGACTTTGGGTCTGTATAATCTGTTTATCTATATAACTTATTAGTCTTAAGGAATGGAGTCTCACTAGTCTTAAGGACTTGAGTCTTACCTTTCTTCAGGACTGGATTCTCACTAATCTTAAGGGCTGGAGGCTCACCAGTCTTGAGAACAGGAGTCTCATTAGTGTTGAGGACTTACCAGTCTTAAGGGCTGCAGTCACACTAGTCTTGAGGACTGGATGCTTACGACTAGTAAGAACTGGAGTTTTACTAGTCCAGAGGACTGGGGGCAAGCTAGTCCTTAGGTATTTTGGGGTTTTGATGATACATGTCAATTGCAGTGGCCAGAAAGGCTCCACCTCCAGGCACTATACCTTGCTCAGGAGTAGAGTTGTTGGCACCTTGGGCTGATGTGCTTTCAGGTCTTACGAGTGGGTGTCTGGGGAGTAATCGAACATGTCAACTAAGAGGAGTGTGGAGTGGTCCTTTTTGTCCATTGTGACCTTGCATGACAGGTCATTATAGAAAGTGCTGGAAATAGACCCCATTGCTGTGCCAATTCCTAGTGATACAAATATTACCAATGGTAATGCAAATATGGTCATGGAGAAAGTTTGTTTTAGCCTGTAAATTGCTTTTGTATTTTTTTTTTTTAAGGCTCCAGTCATGGACAAAAGTTAACATCAAGGCCGGGCCTTAATTGTAATATAGGGAGAATTATGAAATGGGAAAAGAAAGACAAGGGAGAATATTAACGAATTTTTGAGAAAGTTAAAGACCTGTCTTTTGAAGTGTGCCAGGTCATAGTTAATGGGAAAGACCTGGAAAGGTAGAGAGTTTCAAAGCTTCAACATGTAGGGAAAGAAGCACGTATCAAAACAGCCCTCCCTTGAGTTGTGGGTGGCCACACAATAATCATGTGACGCATAAGCTTACCAAGTATTGCATGGTCTAACTGGTGGTGGGGGCACACAGGCAGCCTGCTCTCGAGAGCCAAAACCAAAGTAATACTTATAAAAGAGGGAAAGTGAACCAACATTGTGGATTAGGGCATGGGGGTCAAATTTGGAATTTAGCCTGGGACAGTATATAAGTCGGACCACTTTCGACTCAACTCTGTCAAGTAAGGAAACAGAGCTAGAACCACCCCAAATGTGAGAGCGGTACTCCATACAAGGACGAATCAATTCCTTGTATAAATAGAGCAGCTGTTCAGAAGAGAAGTTTTGACATCTAAACAGGACACCCAGTTTCTTAGAGGTAGTCTTAGCTATTCCCATAATGTGGGATTTTCAAGAAAGAGTGGATGTTACAGTAGTACCAAGTATGATCATTGAGTCAAGAGGTGGAATTACAGAACTGTCAAAGAAGAGATGAGAATTGTGAGAGGAGTTTTCAATAGAGAGATGGGTAGAAATTGTGTCTTGGAGGCATTAAACTTAACAAGATTTTGTGTACCACACTGAGATATCCTATCCAAGTCTGAGTTAATTGAGGAACCTATGTCAAGACGAGATGCAGATCGAGTAAGAAAAGAGGGAGCGGAATTGAAGGATGGGGATGAATGCAGTGTTGAGTCATCAGCATATGAGTGCCTTGGATTATTTGTGGAGAGGAAATCATTGAAAAAAGAAATAGAGAAAAAGTGTAAGAAACAGGACAGAGCCTTGAGTGACACCACTGTTGATGGAGAAAAGGGGAGGCTGATCCATCAACAACCACAGAGATAGATCGGCCAGAGAGGAAGCTAGATGTGAAGGAGGGAAGCTTAGAGATGAGACCCAAATGCCACACCCTGTCAGAAGCCTTAGATATGTCAAGGGCAACTACATGACTCCCCAAAATCTTTCAGGAATGATGACCAGACATTAGTAAGATAGGAAAGAATATCAACAATGGATCTTGCCTTATTGAAGCGATATTGATGATCAGAGAGAAGACTGTGATTTTTAAGGTGTTTAAGGATATAGGAGTTGAGGAGGGATTCAAAGACTTTGGAAATGGTAGATGTCAAAGCAATGGGATGATAGTTAGGGTGGTCAGAACAGTCACCCTTTTTAGGGATGGAATGTATCAAAGCATGTTTCCAAGGAGAAGGAAAGATTTTGGTTTTTAAACAGAAAAGGAACAGAAAATTGCTGAGATAGATGCTTAGGACCCTTAAATTGTGACATTTACTCAGATCAAAGGGATGCATTTTACTGGAACAGGAATAATTTTAGGATTTTCCATGGACACCTCCACTTAAATGTGAGCTTTCCCTGACGATATTATACTTAAGTGAAGGTCTATGGGCTCTTTCAGGAAAAGTAAGGGAAAAAACTTTGAGCATGAGTTACTATACCAGTACACTTTTCACCTTCCATCATCAGTATAAAGTTTTTAAGTAACAGTGTGCAGTTACTGATTTGTAGTGTTGTGTGGTACATGTAATATGCAGTGTAAGGTGTGAGCAATTTTCATATCCACAGTGCTCTGTCAGGATCTGTAAACAGAAGTCTATCCATGTGGCCCATTTTACTAACTGCTGGCATAGAAAACCTTTCAGTCATTACATGGTCCACTTTACTACCTGCTGAGTTATGTAACCACTCAATCACACACATAGTTTGGTTTACTGATAGTGAGATATATAGGAACTCAGTGGAATGTCACTTATTGTAGTGGAACATCCTGAAGTTTTTCATATAAGCATGCGTAATATTGTTTTAGGGGCATCAGAACTAATCACCTTCATTATTGCCTTCTTTAGTTTGAAGATTTTTTGCTTAAATTGTTTCAGACAAAACAGCTGGTTGGTTAACAAGTATACGGAATGCTAGCAAGAAAGCAGGTGGCAGTAGCAGAAACAAAAAAGGAAGAGCAAGGGGCAAACATCGAGGTATCAAGAAGAGGGACGGTGTGTGGGTCAGTCAAGGAACAATCCTTGTGCGACAGCTTGGACTTAATTATCACCCAGGGCTGAATGTAAGAATTATTATCATCAGTGCCCACTGAGATTAAGACTTCACCTTGCTATACCTTTAATACCCAGATACATCTCTGTGGACCATTAGACATAGATGCACATTTAGACACTAACAGTCAGATGCACATAATCATATATGCACATTGAGAAATTTTTTTCATAAAAGTTCGCCATTTCTCACGTTAGCAAGTTGGCGCTAGGTACAGATGAAGAAATGGCCTCATTTGCTCACATTCACTCTCTAGCTGTCTTGTATAATGTGTCTAAACCACATCCCACTATTCATAATCAGGCCCCATGGACCTTTCCATGGTTTTCCCAGGCTGCTTGATATGCATATTTTCAGTCCACTGACAGCAGAACATCCCCGTATATCACATCGATCCAGTTCACTTTCTCCTCTGCATGACTTTCACCCTCTTGCATGTTCAGGCCCGAACACTTAAGATCTCTTTCAGTCCATCCTTCTATCTCCAGTTTGGTTTTGCTCTTCTCCTTTTTCCATCCACTTCTAACCCATATATATATCCTTTTTGTCAATCTCTCCTTACATGTTCTATCCATGTGTCCAAACTATTTCAGCAGACCCTCTTCAGCTCCTCCAACCACACGCTTATTACCACACCTCTGTCTAACCCTTTTATTACTTAATCAAACCACCTCACACTACATATTGTCCTCAGACATTTAATTTCCAACTCATCCACCCTTCTGCACACTTCATCTATAGCCCATGCCATGCATATATACAGCATGGGACTACTAGACCTTCTAACATACCCATTTTGTCCCTCCCAGATAACTACCTCACTTTTCACACATTCTTGAATGATTACAGAACCTTCGCCCCCATCACCCACCCTTTAAGTCATTTCCACTTCCATGGTTACATTTGATGCCATATTCACACCCAAATATCTAAAATACTTTACTACCTCCAAATTTTTCCCCATTCAGACACGCACCCCAACTAACCTGTTCTCTGCCTTCCTAAACCTAATAACCCTGCTTTTGTTCACATTTACTTTCAGCTTCCTTCTTTCACATACTCTCCCAAACTTAGACATCATTTTTTGCAGTTTCTTTCTCAAATTTGTCATCATCAAACAACTGACTCACTTTCCAGGCCTCACTCACCCCCTGGAGACTGCATACTTGCCCCTCTATCCAAGACCCTTACTTTTACCTCCCTTACCACTTCATCCATAGATAAATTAAACAGCCATAGTGACATCACACACACCTGTCGCAGACAAATTTTCACCTGGAACCACTCACCCTCCTCCCTACCTACTTGCACAGACTGTCAATAAAAACTTTTCATTATTTCTAGGAGCTTTCCCCCTGCATCATATATTTGTAAGACATTCCACAAGGCATCTGTACATCAGCCCTGTCGTATACTTTGTCCAGATTCATAAATGCTACATAAATCCTTCTGTTTCTCAAAGAATTTTTCACTCAGTCTTTAACGTAAACACCTGATGCACACATCCTCTGTCACTCCTGAAACCACGGTGTTCACTCCTTTTGATTCTTTGTACAAACGATCAGTCACTTTGTACATGCTCTCAGTCACTACTCCCCCATATGCCTTACTTCTCTCAGCAACCTCATACCTCTATAGTTCAAACACTTATCCTTGTACCCCTTGGCACTGTACATGCAGTCTGCCAATCTTCAGGAACCTCACTATGATCCATACATACTCTGAAAATCCTATCTAACCAATCAACAACACAGTCACCCACTTTCTAAAGAAATTCAACTGCAGTACCATCCATTCTGGCTGCCATGCCACATTTCATCCTACTTAAGGCTTTACCCACCTCTTCTCTCTTCACCAAACTACTCTCCATGACTCTTTCTCTTTGCATATCTTCCAGACCCAAACACCATACATATGCCACTCAGTCATCAAATACATTCAACAATCCATTCAAAATTCTCACTCCATCTCCTCCACACCACATGACTATCTATTACTACTTTCCCATTTGCTCCCTTCACTGACGTTCCCATTTTTCTCCTGTTTTCTCCCTTTATTAACATCCTTCCAAAACATCTTTTATCCTCCCTGAAGTTTACTGATACTTATTCACCCCAACTCACATTTGCCTTCTTTCTCAACTACTGCACCTTCCTGTTGACCTTCTGCTGTTTTCACTTGTACACTTCCTAATCATTTGCTCTCCTTCCCTGCAAGTACCGACCATACATCTCTCTTTTCATTTTCTCTAGCAACTTTACTTCGTCATCCCATCACTCACTACCCTGTCTCATCTGGCCACCTCCCACCTTCCACGTGGCACACACTTCTCTCACACATGCCAGCACTGCTTCTCTAAATTCCTCCCATTCCTCACCCTCTCTCCTGGCTTTGTTTACTCTCATCTTTTGCCATTCTGCACCCAATCTCTCCAGGAATTTTTTCACACATCTTTTTCCAGCTTCACTTTCACCACCCTCTTCTCACTCATATCTTATCCTCTTTTCAGTAATCCTCTACAAATCTTCACCCTTGCCTTCAACGGATAATAATCAGTCATCCCCCCAGCTGTCCCCCTCAACACATTCACATCAAAGAGTCTCTTTTTCTCACTTATCAGATAATTTGTAATCCAGTAATACCCACATACCCATGTAAACTTATGCATGTCCCTCTTTTGATACCAGGTATTACCAATCACAAGTCCTTTTTCAGCACACATCCCACGTCATTAAATACCCTATGTCCCCCAATTATACACTCAACTGCCATATTACTCACACTTGCTTTTAAATCACTCATCTCTAGTACCTGATTTCTTGGATCAATACTTCTAACACACTCACTCAGCTGCTTCCAAAATACTTTCCTCTTCTTATCTTTCTTCTTACTTTGGTGAGCTATTATACAGACACATGATAAAAGGTTAGAGTGAGATATTAAGAAAGAGTGGAAGAGATTTTGAAAAGAGAATGAATCTGCCCTCCTCTGTTTTTACTTCCTGTCCTCACACACTGTCATCTATTCTCTCTATCAAAAATCAACAGAAAGAAATCTATGGAAGAGCTTAGTGTAATTACCTATTTGTTATTACCTGTTTATGGTACAGGGAGAAAGTTCTACACTTGTGGACCACTTCTCTTGACTTTCTATGCTGTCAAGTAGCCTTTTAAACCTTTGTAAACTGCTAGAATTCACTATCTTTTGAGAAGGTGAAAATCCTGTCTTTTGAAATATGCCAGGTCATAGTTATTGGGAAAGAAATGAGAGGATAGAGAGTTCCAGAGCTTCGACATGTAGGGAAAGAAGCAGGTATCAAAATGGGCCACCCTTGAGTTGCTGATGGCCACACAATTATCATGTGATGCAGCATCTTGCCAAGTATTGCGTGGTCTAGCTAGTGGTGTGGGCACACAAGCAGCTAGCTCTTGGGAGCAAAAACCAAAGTAATAACTATATAAGAGGAAAAGTGAACCAACGTTGTGGCAAAGGGCAAGGGGGTCGAGTTTGGAAGTTAGCCTGGGACAGTTTATAAGGTGAATTGCTTTTGACTTGACTCTTGTCAAGTAAGGATGCAGAGCAAGAACCACCCAAAGTGTGAGAGCAGTATTCCATACAAGGATGAAGCAGTCCCTTGTATTAATGGAGCAACTGTTCAGAAGAAAAGTTTTGACATCTAAACAGGATACCCAGTTTCTTAGAGGCAGACTTAGCTATTCCTGTAATGTGGTGTTTCCAAGAAAGAGTGGATGTTACAGTAATACCAAGTATATTCGTTGAGTCAAGAGGTGGAATTACAGAACCGTCAAAGGAGAGACTAGAGTTGTGAGGAGTTTTTGCTAGAGAGATGGGTAGAAACTGGGACTTGTTCACTGTTTCCCATATGAGTGAGGTAGCATCAAGAATAGATGACTGAGCTTTAGAGGGAAAAAGATTCACATTTGACTCTCCTCAGTTCCCCGAAAACAGGAGCCAAGCGAGTAGTGCAAACTCTTATTATTTATTCCTTCAGTTGGCTTCCAAAAAGTGAAATCCATGGTTGATATTCTTTCCTATCTTACTTTCCTATCTTACTCCATGAAAGATTTTGGGGAGTCATACGTAGTTGCCCTTGACATATCTAAGGCTTTTGACAGGGTGTGGCATTAGGGTCTCATCTCTAAGCTCCCTTCTTTTGGCTTCCCTCCTTCTCTTTGCTCCTTCATATCTAGCTTCCTCTCCAGCCGATCTATCCCTGTGGTTGTTAATGGATCAGCCTCTCTTCTTTTCTCCATCTGCAGTGGTGCCCCTCAAGGTTCTGTCCTGTCCCCTACACTTTTTCTCCTTTTTTGAACAATTTTCTCTCCTCCAGAAATAATCCATTGCACTCATACGCTGACAACTCAGCACTGCATTCATCCTCATCCTTCAGTTCTGCTCCTTCTTCTGTCACTCAGTCTGCATATCATCTAACACAGCTTCCTCTCTAAACTCAGACTTAGACAGGATATCTCAGTGGGGTACACAGAATCTTAAGTGTAATGCCTCCAAGACACAATATCTACCCATCTCTCTATCGAAAACTTCTCACAACTCTTGTGTCTCCTTTGACAGTTCTGTAATTCCACCACTTGACTCAGTGAACATACTTGGTATTACTGTAACATCCACTCTTTCTTGGAAACCCCACATTATGGGAATAGCTAAGACTGCCTTTAAGAAATTGGGTGTCCTGTTTAGATGTCGAAACTTCTCTTCTGAATGGTTGCTCCGTTTATACAAGGGATTGATTTGTCATTGTCTGAAGTACTGCTTTCTTATTTGGGGTGGTTCTAGCTTTGTATCCTTACTTGACAGAGTTGGGTTGAAAGCAGTCTTGACTTATGTACTGTTCCTGGCTAACTTCCAAACTTAACCCCCTTTTCTATAGGTATTACTTTGGTTTTTGCTCCTGAGAGCTAGCTGCTTGTGTGGCCCCACCACTAGCTGTAGCACACAATACTCGGCAAGCTGCTGCATTGCATGATTATTTTGTGGCCATCGGCAACTCAGGAGTGGGCCATTTTGATACCTGCTTCTTTTCCTATGTGTCGAAGCTTTGGAACTCTCTATCTTCTCATGTGTTTCCCAATGTTTGTGACCTAGCACATTTTGAAAGACAGGTCTTTCACTTTCTCAAAAATTTATAAATCCTTTTGCTTGTTTGTTCTTTTTCCATTTCATAATTCTCTCTCTCTATTCCAATTAAGGCCTATCCTTGATGGGGACTTTTGTCCATGACTGAAGCCATCAACATAAAAAAATCCATTGCTTCTTGTCATGAATTATTCCTTTTGCATTGTCATCTGAAAATTTTTTAGCCAACGTTAGTTCTTCCGAAAGTTTCATCATATTTAGAAGTTTGTATTATTATTGATTTTTCTTTGAATTTTTTTAGATAGATTGGTTTGTTGGCACAAAAATAATATCTTGTTAATACATTGCTGGTTAGATTTAGTTTTATAATAAATCACTGAAACATGTCCATGTACTGTTTAGTGAAAAGTTTTATGATGCATCAGAACACTGGCAAAATAAGTGTATTTGGATGCTTTTATGAGGAACAGCACTCTGTTATGGAAAAGGAGTTTGAACTCATCAAAACTTAAAATGTGTTGAATACCAATTAGTTTTCCATCCGGTAACAATATCTGAATTATTTATCTTTCTACATAATAGAATAACAGCTATTGAAATTTTTCATTTTCTTTTTATGGAGGCATAATAGACTAATAGGTAGTTTAATTACAGTTTTCTTTCTCTGTCATGATTTTGAATGATATCTTGTGTTGTATTGATTTTAATGGTGTTGAATAATTTGCAAATGTAAAATTTTTTTCAGCACACCCTAATCAGATTCAGATCTCGTAACAAGATTTCTTTTCTTCAGTCATGGGCTAAAGTCCACATCAAGGCAAGGCCTTCATTGAAATATAGAAAGGGTTATGAAAAGGAAAAAGAAGAGACAAGGGAAGGTAATTACAAATTTTGAAAGAAGTGAAAGACCTGTCTTTTAAAATGTGCCAAGTTATACTTATTGGGAAAGACATGAGAAGGTAGAGAGTTCCAGAGCTTCAAGGTTTAGTGAAAGAAACAATTATCAACTCTGCCCACCCTTGTTTGCCATTGGCCACAGAATGATCATGTGATGCTACAGCTTGCCGAGTATTGCTTGGTCTAACTATTGGTGGGGCCACACAAGCAGCCAACTCTCGAGAGCAAAAACCAAAGTAATACCTATAGAAGAGGAAAAGTGAACCACCATTGCAGCTTAGGTCAAGAGGGTCAAGTTTTAAAGTTAACCTGGGAGAGTTTTTAAATTGGACTGCTTTCAACTCAACTTTGTGAAATAAGGATGGAGAGTAGAAAGGCCCCAGATGCAAGAGCAGTACTCCATACAAGGACCAACCTATCCTTTGTATGAAAGGAGCAACTGTTCAGAAGAAAAGAAATTTTTACATCCAAACAGGGCTCCCAGTTTCTTAGAGGCAGACTAAGCTATTTCTGTAATGTGGGGTTTCCAAGAAAGAGTGGATGTTAGATTAATACCAAGTATGTTCGCTGAGTTGAGAGGTGGGATTACAGAATCATCAAAGGAGAGATGAGAGTTGTGAGGAGTTTTTGATGGAGAGATGGGTAGAAACTGGGTCTTGGAGGCATTAATCTTAAATAGATTGAGAGAGTTGTGTCATGTTAAGATGCAGATCGAGTTAGAGAAGACGAAAGTTATTTCAAGTTGAGATGCAGATCGAGTAAGAGGAGTAGAATTGAAGGATGTTGTTGAATGCAGTGTTGAGTTTTGAGGATATGAGTACACGTGATTAATTGTGGAGAGAGAAAATCATTGATAAAGAGGAGAAAAAGTTTAGGAGACAGGACAGAACCTAGAGGGATATCACTGTTGATGGAGAAAGGTGAGGAAGGTAATCCATCAACGACCACAGAGATAGATCGGAGAGAGAAGCTAGATATGAAGCAGCAAAGTGAGGGGGGGAAGCCAAAAGATGGGAGCTTAGAGATGAGACCCTGATGCCATGCCCTGTCAGAAGCTTTGCATATGTCAAGGGTAACAACATAAGACACCCCAAAATCTTTCAGGGATGATGACCATACATCAGTAAGATAGAAAAGAATATCACCAGTAGATCTCACCATAGAGAAACCATACTGATGATCAAAAAGAAGACTGTGAGATTCAAAGTGCCTAAGGATATGTGAGTTGATGAGGGATGTCAAAACAATAGGACAATAGTTAGAGGGGGTCAAAACGGTCACCCTCTTAGGGATGGGATGTATCAATGCATGCTTCCATAAATAAGGAAAAGTTTTGGTTTTTAAAATGAAACAGAACAGACGAGCTAGCACAGGTGCAAGTTTAGAGGCACACTTTTTTAGACACAGGGATGGATGCCATCAGGACCACACATCTTACTTGTGTCTGAAGAGAGAAGTACTTTTGAGACAGTCCGAAAAGAGATTACGAGAAGGGGCATAGGATTAGTACGAGGAGCATCAGGGGGTGAAGGAATGTTAGAGTCATCCAAGGTGAAGTTAGAGGAGAAATGGGAACCAATAAAAGTTGCTTTGTTTATGGGAGAGACAGCAATAGTACCATCAGAACGGAAAAGTGAAGGAAAGGTAGAGTGACAGAAGTTAGTAGAGATGCCCATAGCTAAAGACCAGAAAGACCTGTCAGTGGGTGATAGGGAGAGGTTATCACACTTTCTTTGAATAAAGGAATACTTTGCCTCACAGATAATATACTTGCAGTGATTATGGCAGTAATAAAAGCTGAATGGGAGCTAAGCCTGATATGCCTGATCCCCTGCCTGAATGGCCTCAGAACAGGAATGGTTGAATCATGGATTGAAAGAAGTTGTCTTGGAAGAAGAGGGGATAAATGTTTCCATTCCTGTAAGAATAACCTCTGCTGGAGGGGAAGATGCTGTTGGAATAAATACATTTATGAGACTGCAATCAGATGAACCAATTGGGGCGAGAGGACCAAAGGTGAAAAACAGATCCAGAATATCAGAAGAGTGATCACAGCAGTCAGGAATGTGGGTAGGATGGGAGATAAGGTGCTCTAAATCATTGAGAATGGAAAACATGAGGGCCTCAATCCTTCCACCATCTGTATGAGAGGAATTCAACCTTTCTCATAGGCAAACACTGAAATCCTTGAAGTAGAGGATCTCAGTTGCGGATTAGAGGATGCCACAGTCTCATGGCAGGAGTTTAGGTAGTCAAACAAAGACAAAGTTTGTTGAATTAGGAGGGCAATAGGCAAGACAGAGGAAAACTGTGGTAGATGGGAGACAGACCTTGAACCACTTAACACCCAATTTTGGGGACAAAAGGTCCTTGAGGCATGCAACAGGTGTGTTGATACTCCATCCTTCTACCTCCAATTTGGTCTCCATGACAGGTGCTGCACTGAGTCAGCAGTGAGGAATGTTATACTTGCCTCTAACTCTAACCTCTCTCACATAGGAAGGGGGAACTGAGAGGCTGCTGCAAAGCTTGACTCACACTTTGTAATTTGGAATAAGCACAAACACCACTTTTGAACTGGAATGGTGAATGGAGATTATGAAAAGGGGCTAGTGAGAACATCATTAGACAACTGAGTCTCAGAGAAAAGGTAGATATTAAAGGAGGTACTAGGCAGATGTTGCCTTCTGCTACACTTCTCTCTTGCATCATCAGTCCTCCTTAGAGTATAACACCCTCTGGCATTTCATTGCCAATAAATTTACTTACTTTCTCTTGGATTTAAGATTCATGACTTACATCCATACCACACTTTTGAGATTACTATACCTTCAAACAAAGCCATTTTTGCCCTATCAGGCAATCAACTCTCCTTTCACTTGCTCCTAATGCCCTGTCTCCTACTTTATAAGTCTTTGGCCCCTGTGGTTCCATCTTCTGCGATGTCCACTCTGAGGTATCTAAAGCACTTCACTTCCTCTAGATCTTCCTCATTCGGTCTATTCCGTTTCATCCCCCTACTTCACCTTAGCTCCTTTCATAGTTTACAAGTACTCTCATGTCTTTCTTTTTACAAACTCTCCCAGACTCTTTCTCCAGCTTCTGGAGTTTCTCTCTAGAGTCTGCAAACAGCAACTGATTCACCTCCTGTGCCCCCACCCCTACCCAAGACTCCAAGCATACTTTAGATCAATTTCTTGCTCTAAGGCCCATACATTTTCATCCCTTACCATCCTGATCAATAAAGATTAAACAACTGTGTTATCATCACCCATCTTGATACAGTCCTACCTTCATTGGAAACCAATAATCCTACTTCTTTCCTACTTGCACACATTCCTAACTATCCTAGGAAAGACTCCTCACTTCATTCGTTAACTTTCCATTGACCTCCTTTATTCTTCACACTTTCTACAAGGCCTCTCTGTCAACCTAATCATATGCTTTCCCTTATCCTCAAATGCTATATACAATTAATTCTCCTTCTCTAATTATTTTTCACACAAATTCTTCAAAGTAAGCATCTGGTACACACATCCTTTGCCTCTCCTGAAGCCACATTGCTCCTCCCCAATCATATATTCTGTGCATGCCATACCTTTCAGTCACCACTTTCCCAAACACCTTACCAGGTATATTCAACAGTCATACATATTCTTTGTATACCTAATTGCCTTTACTGCTTTGGCAAGTGAGCATCAGGAACAGGTGAACATTAGCATCATTTCTACTCATTCTAGCTGTCGTGTGTAATATGCCTCTAGGAATCCAATATACATTGGCTTTTAAAGAATAAGGAAAACATTGTAGGTTGCTTACAAGGGTTAATGCAGTATATAAGGTGAGAAAGAACAGATTCTAAGAGTACCAGTGGTTGTAATATTAACGAAATTAACTGATCTTTAGTTGTGAGATTCAAACCCTTCTCCAAATCTTTCCAAACTTTGTGTGAAATTGAATATGAAATAGTTTTGTATTTTGTCGTACTCATTAGTTTTTAATAATACTTTCAGGTTGGCATTGGACGAGATAGAACTCTTTTTGCAAAAGAGAATGGAAAAGTTATGATGACGACAGAGAAAGTGAATCCAAACTGGGATCACAGATTTATAAAACGCTTCTATGATGAGCTTCAAAACCTGGAAGATGTACCAATTTACAAAACCTATTTCCATATCATTACAGAACCCCAGAAAAATAACTTTAAACTTGTTGATCAGATATAGTGGAAATTTGTTTCAGAGTCTGTAAATATTGTAGCATTTTCGTATACATTTTGTTTATATGATTGTCTCTTTATTTTATCCTAAATCTTGGGGATTATGTATTTTGCACATGATTCTTTTTAATAATTATTAAGTAAGGTATGTTCATACCTGTCAACCATTCATCTCAAACTTCAAAAAGTAAGATCACATTAACAGTTAGCCTGGATAACCTGATGAACAGTGTCTTTGCATTATGATAGGGAACACCAGGCTCTTCTGTGTGTGGAGTTATATACAAAGTAACCTGGTGATCTAGATGGGGTTCCTGTTTACATATGGGTTGTCTGTAGCTGGCAGAATGATAGCATCCTCAAAAAGAACCTTGTCTGCCTCCCCATATATTTCCAAAGATGGTATAGAAGTTGGTAGACAGCTACCGATCAGGGATGCATATTACCGTTAATTCCCGCCTGTGTATTGGAAAGGTTAGTGACGGCTGCATAGTGAGCCAGCACTTAAGTCGCAGCCAAGTTGCACTCCTCTGACTCAAGTAGCTGTCTTTTCTTTCTATCTCATCCACACTTGGACAGTTGGAATTCTGTCCACAAACATACAGTATCTCCTTGTTTCACATAACACTTGACAACACTTAACTCACATAGCTCATTCTTTGTAACTCTAGATTTTCCGGTATTGATTGCTATGCACTACTCCTGCCATTAGTTAATAGGAACATTAGACAGGAACAGTTGGTAAAAGCAGTAGGTAGAAACATTAGGTCGGAGCATCAGGTTGAAATATTCGGTTGGAACGTTAGGTAGACACATTAGATAGAACTAGTCAGAAGTAACAATAGGTGGGAACCTCTGAAAATATTGCACCAGAGTTGTCCTCTGCCAGTGGTCTATTAAGGGTGAGGCACTAAAGGATACGAAGCAACATGAGTTCACCAGTTATGGAGACTCTTGCCATGTCTACCCCCTTGAAGGAGCTCCTGAAGGGAACTAGCATGAGAAATATAGATGGAAAGATATATTTTATTTATTGTACTTGATCGCTGTTTTCTGCATCAGTGAGTTAGCACCAGGAAACAAAGAAAAACAAATCCACTCATATACACACATAAATGCATACATGCACAAATATGCATAATACATACATATACATACCAATGTATACATATATACATACATACACATACACATGCATATACACATGTACATATTCATAATTGCTTGCCTTCATCCATTCCTGACACCACCCCACCCCACAGGAAATAGCATCGCCACCCCGTGTCAGCGAGGTAGCACCAGGAAACAGACGAAAAAGGCTACATTTGCTCACATGCAGATAGAAAGATAGATGTCGTAATTACACTTTTTGTACTCTGTCATCCCTCCTGTGGCCTTGATTACATTCTGCAGGTATCTGGGCATGAAATTGGCAGTGTTCCTAAAGTATTTATTCTAGGTCCATCTTTTCAGTCCATAGGGGTCCTGATCTCTCGAATGAGGCAAGGCACTGACAAGCTGTTGCAGGAAGCAGCCACCTGATTGTGTGTTCTGAGCACCCAGTGTGCTTAGAAATCTCATATGTACCCACATTTTCTTACTTTTGGTGAGAATTAACGTTTTATCCTTAGAAAGTTAAGAGCCAACCATCTTAAACTACAGGTGGAAGAAATACAGCGCCCAGAAGTGAAATTCCCAAAATGAAGTGGCAGCCAAGAAGGGTAAAGAAAGAACATCCTTCCCTCAAGATGCCATGAGGTACACTGGGGCAGATTGCTGGTGCTTACACAGAAACACTAGTCTTTGCGACCAGATGTAAGGTGAAATCATCCTGAGAGCATCATATGCTTGCACCCATGGTAAACCATGTCTGTGTATCACCTTTGAAAATAGATGGCAGGCAGACAATGTTTTTTGTGGACACTGTATAAATGTTACTGCAGTGTTTAGGACTTTATAAGAAGCCCAAGGAACTACCCAATCATTCTCAGACTTATCAACTTTGCTTCGGTCAGTGGATATGTATGACATCACTCATTGTCTAGTTTTAAATAGATATCTGTTTGCTCCTCTCTCCATTGCTACCCATATTCAACCCACTTATGTAAATTCATGTTTACTTTCCCAGTAAATGGTGTCTGTATCTTGGTCAGCATTATATCCTTTACTTTGTTGAGCATCCATGAAATTTTATCCAGAATTTCCTCATTCTTTTTTCATTCTCAGAACATGTGTCCAAGTCTCAAGCAGCAGGCTTTAAACAGTGTTGTTTTATTGGCCAAGCTTCTTTTCTCTATCCATGTTTCATTTCATCCATCAGTGAGGTTTGAGCCACTTTTGGTAACCCTCAGCACTTTCAAACTTTTGTTTGTTTCTTTCCTCAGTGTATCAGTAGTGCTTCTGATATGGGTATCATTGTCAGTGTGAATGTCCCTATTTTTTCTAATATTCTAATGTTTTACCTTCTCAAGCTGTATGTTTATGTGGGTCTATCATCATTTCTAGGTGTGTAAATACAGAGTGGGATTTCTCACCACAATTTCTGGGGTGAGTTCTAGGTAAGGGTGGGAGTGCAAGATGTTGAATGCCTTCACAGGACGTAGCACTGCTGCTCTCCTGGTATGAAAAAAATTGATGGGAACATTGAATCAAAATATTTGTTTACTAATGAAGGCACTTCTTGATTATCATTTAAAGTACCATTATTGTTGGATAACAGGCCCATAGTCGCCTTAATCATTTTTAATTCTTTTTATACATATATGAAGATTTGGACATATGGAACGTATGAGTGAGGAAAGGTTGACAAAGAAGATATATGTTTCAGAGGTGGAGGGAATAAGGAG
>JAYMFT010373176.1:0-21372 GCA_038088735.1 Panulirus argus
CTAAGGCTCAGTCCTCTGTTCTTAACGCTACCTCGCTGACGCGGGAAAAGGCGAATTTGTATGAAAAAAAAAAAATGTATATATATATATATATATATGCTTCCTGAAGCTCTACTTCAGCGTTTGAAGACAGAACATAACTACATTACAAACGCTTACAAGTACTTCAACATTATATTGTTCTATGTGTATAAACCGTGAGCACTGAATACGTCATAACAGGAGTAAGTGAAAAAAGCCAGAACAATATCACCATCATCAGATTACTTAATGGGTTGCTCGGTAGCTAAGTATACATGAGATAATCAGGCACAATGGTTTCTAGCATAGCGTTTTCTGTGACTCGGAGGAGAAGTGGAAAATGTCACGGTCCATTCTTAATTTCACTAAAAACACACACACACACACACACACACACTACCCCTTTCAGTATAAATACATGAAGAAAGCACCTACTCCCTGTGTACTGGCACTGCTAAATTTCAACGTCACGTGAAATGACTCTGAAATATATCCCAAGCCAGCCTGAGGCCAAGACAAAGTCTACACCCTAACGGGTTAGTGAGCTCGGCCAGAAGCTTCTGAGTATTATGTCGTATTACATAATATGTAAGATTTATATATCTTTCTTTTTTTTTTACGTTTGGTTGCCGTTTCCCGATTTAGCGCCAGGAACGGATGAAGAAAGGCCGCATCCGCGCACTTTCATTTTCTAGCTCTCGTGTTTAATGCACTAAATATATATATCACAGGGTGTAAATAAAGCAGACGGTGCGTGAAACACTAATGGCTTACAAAATATAAGAAACGAAAAAATTCCCGAGTACTTAGTCGGACCTGAGAGGCGGGTTCTTGCTGCTGCTGAGAACGAAGAATAAGACAGTGGCCATAAAACAACCGATCTGGCCAGCCGTAAAAACTTCCTCGCTCCCGGCCGAAGACAGACGAGGGAGGTGAGGGGCCGGGTCGTCCTCGCTCTCCCGCACCCATCACTGAGGGAGGTGAGGGATCGGGTCGTCCTCCCTCTCCCCCACCCATCACTGAAGGGGCCGGGTCGTCCTCGCTCTCCTACACCCATCACTGAGGGAGGTGAGGGGCGGTGTGTTGCCGGGAGGAAGTTTTACACTCGTGCTGACTCTGCTCTTCATCTTGTTTATGTGCACTATATTCTTATTCCTATATGTGTATGTATACGTGTGTGTGTGTGTGTGTGTGTGTGTGTGTGTGTGTGTTTGGGCTACCAATGCTGGTAACTTTGTAAATAATGTTGTGCTTGCTGGCTGTCCTAATTTTCTTAGGCTCTCAGCTTCTTGTGCTGGGTTGTTCTTCCTTTTCAGTGATGCCAGTAAAAGTTGACACGTTTTGACAATCAGACTACGTACAGAAAACCTATATGCTCTTCACCTTTTAAATGAATATCATAAACTAACGAAAGAAGGTGTGTCCCGATGCCGCTCGACTTCTGACACTCGCTTGGGTTAAAAATTCTCCGAGTCCACCGTTCCTTTTCTTCTGCCATTCTTAAAATGGACATGATATATGAACAAATGTCTGGCTATTACATGTCACGCGATATACTTAAGAACTACTTACAGAGTTAGGAGAAGCCAACTTTGTCAAAGGCTTTCGACCCATCTTGATATAAGTTACTCCGAAACTTGTGCGAGTTCGAATATTCTTCAGTTCCCTATGACAAAAGCGAAAATAGAAACGCATATGAAATTGTTTTCTCGACGATTAAATTGGAATTCCTCATTATAACATCACGTGATTTTCATGCGCTGGCTGATCATAATCACTAGACAGTTAACTGGTGCAATTAAACTGGCTTCCATCCATGATTCAACTGACGATACTTTTCTGGATTCATTTTTTCCCATTTCTAGCTGGTGACAATGCAAGGGAACGAGGGGCTTTAAATACCATGAAAAACATATATTTCTATCGCTCAACGCGGTCATAACCCTTGGGAAATGACTGGAATTAAGTGATATAGTGGAATATTGCCAGTAATGGGAGACTACATTAACGGCCTCACCTGAAGCAGTTTGGTAGTCCTCCCTCGTGAAGATTATGGGTTCGGTGTGCATGTTCACCCCATGAATACGACGCTATAACCCATGAGAACAGTGGTTCGACCCTTGCTTATGGCGCTCTGGGTTCCAACCGAACGTTTATGCCAAGGGTCAGGGCATCACGCCCATGGATAATGCCGTCATGATCAAGACTTTATGATATCTCTAGTCACACATGCGCCCCAAGCGTCACATGGTATTAGTCTGGTTATTTTTTTTGTCTCGCCTGCCTAGCTGGCCGGCAGAGACTTGGGGATCACTCTGTCCACCGTCGAGGATCACGCTACAGCCTTCGTATCTAACTTGGCTATGACCTGAGAATTGTAAATCAGGTGCTAATGATACTTGACGCAGCTGGTTCCCAGTATCTAAAGAAGTGAGTGTTATAAGACCAATGAATCTGGATTTTGCCTGAGGTACGCCTCTTTCGTTTTCTTGGTGATGATGTCTCGGTTCAAGATGATAGGCTTCAGGTGAAGGTGAATACTCTGGTTAGCTGTGCTGATGGGTCAGAACCCCTGCCCACTGTAAGGACAGTGACCTTTGGAAAAGATGTGTTAAAAGCTATGAGGACAATCCATTGGGATAAACTGGCATGTTTTGTGAATAACTTCTCTACTGGATCCTAACTGGTGTATCCAAAGGAAAAGTTTTGCGCCTGGAAAAGCTGATGTTCCTCATTTTCTGTTGATATAATGTGTCTTTAGTATATAAAGTGTGCTTCTGGGAAAGTTGGAGCGGTATGTCCTGGTAACATGTAACATGGTATGTTTCTAGGGCAAGTGTTGTGTTTCTGTCGACAGAATTTTGTTTCATGAGTATAAATTGTTTCCCGTGTGAGTGCTGTTTCTGGAATGGGTCGAGTTTATGCTGTAAAGGTTGTATTCATTAAAGTGAGAAGAGTTTTTACGATAAAATTTAAATTTCAGAAAGAAATGTCGTTTCTAAGGTAACAGTTGGTTTTCTGGGAAAAAAAAATCTCAAGTAACGAGCACACGTAAAGGGTCATGGAGAGAATTTGCCATAGCAACTGGTGCGCAGACCAAGAGACGAAGCCACAAAGCCCATAAATAAACCCCGACCGAGACTAATAAATCAGGCGGGCCGTTTAAGGCAGACCGTCACGGCCTTCATCTGATTGGAGCATTGCTACCAAAGGTGACTGACTGAGACTAACGCGTGATAACAAACAAACTGGTTCCGATGTGTGTGACTGTGTGTGTGGTGTAGTGTTCAGTGTTAGAGTGACAATGCTGCACCGTCCGTATATTGCTCCCTCACTGTCTGGTAATCATGGTAATTTCATCCCGTCTTCTCCTTATCTCTCATCGCTTCCCCTTACCCTTGTGGCATTACATATTATCTCCCACATGTTCTCCAGTCTCGCTCTGAACACTTTTCATGAGTATTATAACTTTCTAACGCGTCTGTTTTGAGCGCTGTGTTGCTTGGTTAACCCTAACACACTTCTGCGCACCATTTTCTCACTTTATGACTCCCTTCCACCTCCGTTGTGCAGTGGAATGAGTCTCTCCTCGTGTGGTGGTCCTGCAACATTCCACAAACATTTCACTTGTATTGTTCATTATCTACGTAGGTCGCCTCCAACTCCTCTCTGCCTCACACCCTTCCCTCCAACTCTCTCTCTCTCTCTCTCTCTCTCCAACTTCGCTGTCCCTCGCTACCTGTTTTACTCATCTCGTATAATTACCTATTAAATGCACTTTTTTCTCATCTTTTCCAGTCATCTCTCCTATGAATAACTTCCTCTCCACCTGGCTATTCTCGTCCTCTCCTCCCTAATTCATACTTTATATAATGTTCACTCTCATATCATTCTTTTCTTTACAAACTCCTCATTTTACTGTTTGCTGGTTTCCCTCCATACCTCGAGAACTGAAACCTTAGCCACACACAGCTCTTTAGGCGTACCCCCATCCCTGCCCCCTCCACTTCCACACCCCCAGCCTTCTCGCCTCTCACCTGCGTGTCTCCCTCTCCTCACCACCCGTGTCTACCACTGTATTGTCTCCCTCCATTCCTGCCTCTCCTTCCCTCCGTTCCACCTGTCTTCCCCTGACGTCCCTGTGTCTTCCTGTGCATCCGGCGGCCACTCAAGGATAACCAGATATAGGCAGCTCCCAGGTGAGCCACTGGCCGCCTGTTGTGAACAAGGAGCTGACTGTAGAAAATTAAAGCCGAATGAATGTTCAATCAGCAGACGGTGTCGGGTGTTGTCGGCTCGCTCGTTGCAAGAGGCTGCTTCCCACGGCTGTCTTGAAAGGCGTCTCTACCTTTTCTCGGAGCAGCGTCAAAATGTCAACGCACTGCGTCGTATGTGAGCCTCCAGCGGCCGCATCAGCCCCAGCCTTTGATCGCGCGGTTATCGTGACGGCAAACACTCACGCTGTGGTCACAGTGAGGAGCTTTAATGGCTGGAAACGAACCTGGTTAACTCCAGAAATTGACTTGTCTCTCTCTTTCTCTCTCTCTCTCTCTGATGGGTAATCAAATACAGCATACTTAAACCTGATGAGAAAGAAGTTATTAAAGAAGACCATGTGGCGTGAAGGGCGGACGGAGTGCCACTGAGAGATAAATAGATTACCGGCTCTGAGCCTTGGTAGTCACATTGTACCAGCATTACACCTGGCCAGTCACACACACACACACACACACACACACAAAATGCTGTTGCTGCACTCCAGGGTAATTACCCGTCCGCCTGCTTGCCTGTTTGTTTATCTCTGGGTCAATTTTTCGTCAGTTTTTCTCTCCCTAATTTTCCTCCCTTCTTCATAGTCCCTCTTGCGTAAGGTAACCTCATCCTCCCCTCCTGGTGCGGCAACAAGTGCCCACACACCGCCGCCTCGCCAGTAAACACAGGGCAGTAATCATTGTATTGTTGCAATGTTCAGTATGCAAAACCGCAAATCATATCAGCAATACTCACAAGCAGACATTGTTAAGAGAGGAAATCTATGCAATAGTTAATTTTCTAAGTACCGGATGTGTGACGTATACAGAACGACATGCATAAAGCAGTACGATATCCAAATATACCACCAGAACAACGTTAGACATACCACTGTGTCTGATGACCGGCCCCCAACACACACCTCACCACAGTAAGTATAGAACACAGACCGAGCTGAAGTTAGGATTCAGTACTAACGCTTTTTCTCACACTGACGCCATCACTACTAAACATAATCTCTCGCAAACAGATCTTCCTTAACAAAAACAAAGGTGATGCTGATAGCGCTATTGTTGTTACAAACACACACATACTGATGGCTTAGTACCATGAACAACGACTCAGGATCGGTAACTGGATACGTAGGCTCTAAAACGAAGTGTCTCCTATCCCCATGACCCTTAAAGTTGTTAATGACTCCGAGACAGATAGCCTGATTCCGATCGTCTTCTCTCAACAACTGCACTAAACTCCCTCCAGCATGACTGAGACATGCTTGTGTCTGAAGTACGACAGAACTATAACAAAATCAACCATGAAGGAGTTGGGCTGAGATGTATATCAAGGCTGATGAGTCAGCAAAGACTTAGGCTTTCAAAAGAACTTAAAGGCTCTTGAACTTTCGATGAAGTGAAAGCAACACAAAAGCAGATCCAACTACCATCCTAATATCATGCAAGAAGAACGATGTGTAGGTCAGGCAATAGATACTCCTGGGAATTTGCCACCTCCTGTTGATAATGAACAGACAAAAAGCAAAACGTGCCGGCAAAGCCTCTCTCACACCCTACAACATTAAGCACTTGACTGTTGTGATATCACTGAGCTCAAAGACAATTCCTAGCGAACATGACAATGCCTGTGTAAGTATTTCATCCATAACAATGTTCTGCCTCAGATACTTGAAAAAGTATCCTATATCTGCCTACTGTATGTAGTTCACATGTTGCATACCTTGCTGCATATTGCAATCATTGTTCATCAACGTTTGTAAACAGTTCACTAACTTTTTCGACAACGTTTGCACACAGTTCACTTAATATGTAAATTGGTGAATAATTCATTCAATGCTGCCTAATACTTGGTTAACATTTTTCTATGTAACTCGTAACGTAACACAATTATTGATGCCCAGTCCCTGGACCCGTTGCTGCACTCCTCATTACGCCGACGCTAACAGGAAGGGCAGGAGTGCACAATGAATTTATCGTTCTTGCGGCAGAAAAATCAAATCACCCGCAAACACACCGGCCCGAGGCTTCAGTTTCGTCACACACAACTTGACATTAGGCCTACGTGATAAAATAAACAGGTCTCGTCCAGCTTATCCTTCGTAACCTTTGGCAGTTTATAATATAAAAAGGAGTTGGCATCTAATCATTACCAATACCTTAAGGAAGTCTTTGGTATGGATTTCCCGCTATGGCTTGAACTTTTGGGGTAAGCAACTGACCCTTGTAGATTAAGGAACTGATCTCATGAATACCTTTAGAAATTACATAACGGAAGATGGAGAGATGGTATAGGATGGAGAGAAGGGGAAGAGAGGATATTGGGCTGAGGAAGTAGGGTGGCAGGAGAGGAATGGCGTGGGATGGTGGAGGCTGCGAGGGAGAGGAGAGAGTCGAGACGAGTGAAGGCCACTTACATGCGGCAAAATTCTCAAGGGCCAGACCAGTTGAACCTTGGAGCTCTGATCATGATCAGGTTCGCAGTCCCTGACGAGAAGCACTTGAACTATGAGTGGCTGTCGACTACTCTACCACTGTGGGTCGACTCAGCTCGCAGGGAATCTGGTCGAGTGCCCCACCTCGTCTCCAAGCGCCGGCCACAAAAATGACAGATTCAATCTCAGTTGTGTAGCACAGAAAAAACATGTGTATCAAACAAATATTTATGCTGATTTAATTACAATGTCAAGAACCCAAATGCCAAGAAAATCCTATTAAGCAGAAAGGCATCCCATTTGAAAATACCGCTCCCGCCACAAGCAGAAGCATCAGCTTGGTGGAAAACCTGCTAATTATGCCAGCGGTGAAACGGAACATAACGCAGTTTGTCATGTGCAACCCGCGTGTCACTCACCACTTGACAGGACAGACAAAATCTGAAGGGAAGAAGGAATAACCACAGGCCAAGCATCACGAGAGGTATCAAACCTTCCCAGAGAATGTGTGTGTGTGTAGAGTCAAGAGGATGATTATTCTGGAGGGAGAAGATTGAACTGGAGACCAAGTGACGAGAGAGCTTAAAGGGAGCAGTGAGGAAGACCAATGCCTGCAGGGGGTATATAATAAATAAGGCACCAAAAGCACGTCTCCAGCAAACCTCTCGCACACATCAGAACGCCTGCACCATACACACACATACTCTTTAATTCTCCTCCATTTCGAATTTATACCTTCCTTCCTCTCTCTCTCTCTCTCTCTCTCTCTCTCTCTCTCAAACCACGCTATGAAAAAAATGCATGTGTCAGCCGCGTGAGAGGGCGGAGCAAGTGGAGGTATGTAGGGCGTCCACTTGAGGCCGTTACTGACGAGAGCAGTGGACTGTGAGGCGGAGGGAGGACTGCAAGAGGTGGAGATGGAGAGGGCTACAATCATGGGCAGACACATACACTCACACACCATACAGTATACATGTTCAATGGAGACCCATGACTGTAGACTTCCCTCACCGTAAAATAGAAACAAATAACTACACACACACACACACACACACACACACACACACAATGGTACCGAAATTAAGAGAGAAAGTAATGGGTGAGCTGATCATTGCCTTTATAAATCAGCTTGATGATTCAAGTAGAGCACAAATCTTCTAGGGATGCAAGAACAGAACCAAATCAAAAAGAGACTTGCTGAAATGCATGTAAAGAAGTACTTTTATAGTTCCACCCACTTCTGCCTCACAAGGTCCCAGCCCCCTCCAGGCTGTACACGCTTCTCGGTGTCAGTTTGAACGATAAATTAAGGCGACAGGGAAAATATCCACACGGTCATTAAATCCTCCAGCCACCTATCCTCTCCACATCCTCTGTAGATTTAAGACACTTGGGTTCCCTCCATCTGAACTCGAGAACACTTAACACACCTTTCCACCGAGCCTCACCTATGCCTCCCCGGGCTGGTCTTCTTCCTCCCTTCCAACCATACAACAGCGGCCACAGTAAAAGGTTGAGAGGAGGGCGTGCGGGATCACCCTCGTCCCTCGTACACCATCAGTCAGCAGATGCTTAGTGCGCCATTCCCCCGAACTCTTACTCACCATCGTTTGGATCTCGTCCCAGGGTTCGGGGAGAAGCAACGGCACCATCCTCTCCACCATCACCCATAACCGTCCCATTCCAACCATTGGGAACATGTTTTAATGTCTGTGTACACGCTGTCTGTCGGACGTCCCCTCTCCTTGCTAAAGCCTCGTTGTCTTTATTGTGTGTATTCCCCCTGTGTATTTTCAGCCCTTGGCTGCATGTCTATGTAATAAACCGTTATCTATTATCAATATTATCATTATTATTACTATTATTATTATCATTATTATTATCATCATTATTACTACTATTATTATTATTATCAGTAATATTTCTACTATAGTCATTATCATTTTCATCATTATCTTTATTACTATTAATAATAAGAGCAGTAGCAGTACTACTACTACTTCTACTACTAGCATTATCATCATTATCATAAACATACAAAATTATCAGCTTCTCGCCCCAATGAACGGGCAGGGCCTTTAACCACCACTAGAAACACAGCAACCCGAATTCCAGATTATGATCGAATTCTTTGCGCACCACGAGTGAAGGAGTCAACTGCATCCTGTGACTCTAGAGCAATTTCACACTCAGAGCTTATCCACGAGGTAACCATCTATACTGTACCTGCAAAAGGGGATAAATCAGACAGAGGCTGACGAACCTCTGGTGCCACCCACAGCTGAGGTCAGGGAAGGTGTTGGTAGAGAGGCAGAGGTGGCGGCGATTCACAGCTGACGAGGTAATCAGAGGAAATGGGTGACGTGCAGGGCAGGAATCACATGCACGTGCCAGCTGGCTCCCGCTTGGCCAGGGGGAAGGCAGATTAGCCAGGGACCCGCAGGATAAGGATCGCTCACAGGCGCCAGAAGGCCGTCAGCCGGCTATAGCGGGGTCAAGGTGCGGGGGACCCAGCAGGTCAAGGATCACACACACACACACACACACACCAGCAGGTTGTCAGCTGGATAGCTTGGTCGGTAAATTCTAGAGGAACTTACTAAAGTACTAACCGATACTTATCCCTTTCCGAACTGGCATCACAATAACCATCTTGGAGCTAAACATACTGATCAACTTCAAGATTACAGTCATATTCGGTTACCCAATAAACGTTCTGAAACTAAATGTAAAAAGCTGAAAGAAAAAAATGCTTTGAACTTGACTAGAAATTACAAGAGCATTTCTGATCATCGGAATCACCGACATTACTGGCGATTCAAAGTATAAACTTCAAGCAGCACGAAAATAAACATATTACTATATAGCAACGTGAGAATACGTTTTAAGATAAGCCTGAACAAGTCTCTTTGCAAATAAGCCGTTAAGAGGATTTACACTCACGAGCCTGACACGAACCACACCTCCGCAAAGCCTCCCCCCTCCGCAATATATATATAATGTGATCCACGATATAATGGATGCCCCCAAAAATGGCTTCAGAGAGTAAAAGCGAAATTATAATATGAGTTTAGAAATTCGTTCCGCAGACAGGTTTATCACGGAATGAAACTAGTTAGGAAAATATTCTTACAAGTTTCTGAATATATCACAGACGCCCACGGAGGTTTATGACCAAAACTCGGTCAGCTTTTGAGAGAAAATTTCTCATTTCATGTCTGGCATCATGTGTGGCACTTTACTGCCACACCAGCATGAGCTGGACGTAACGTTTAAGTTACCAGCAGCGACGGTATCTGGCTGTGAGCTCCTCTCCTCACACAACTCAGATTTAAAGTAGTTCTTCCGTTTTATTTCCGAGTCCGTAGTTATAAGATGGGCAAATTCTAGTAATAAAATTTTAAAATATTACTGTTAAACAGTGTCTTAAAGATTTAAAAAACAATAAAAAACACTGAAGTCCTTAAGATGTAAGACAAACAGTCTCCACCCCCGGCAGCGTTTGAGTTACTTGAATATGTACAAAGGACTCAACGAGGCGTGACAATCACATTCCTTCTTATACGCTCGTAACAGCGTGACGTCTTTGATGTAAATAATAATATTATTTGCAGGTATGGCACATGCCAAGATGTGTGACGAATCTCATCTACGTATATCCATGGGTCCAGATGAAAAATCGTGAACGTAAAATCACAAACAAGAAGATCATATGAATGTACAAACTGGGTATGTCGCTTCGTGGAAAATGACCGTGGAAAGTAATCATCAGCACGGTGGTCCGTGAAGAGAGTCACCAGGTGGCCAGGAGACCGACTGCTTGCATGCAGGAGCGGAGCACCGAACCATCCCTGGGTGACCCGCACGATACTGCTCCACATCACTTGGAATTTAATCCTCCACACAGTAATGCAGAGACCACGACTTGTGACTGTGTGGCCTGGTTTGTCTTGGTTGGGAGTGTTAGTTGTGCGTCAGGCAGTAATCTGTTCGTACCAAGTGCTGTGTTGGTTTACGATCGTCTTCAGCAACCCTGGGCGCCACGTTGTCCTCGGTACAGGGAAAAAAGAAGTAATGTTAACAAGAACAGCGCGCCGCCTCCTGAAGATATCTGCAAGTAATCAGTGTCATGTGCTGTAACCAAGAACATCCGGCAACTCGTAAATTCGGCACACAGAATGCTTGCAAAAACAGTTTGATATTTTTTACAATTCCTTCGTTTATTGGTCGCTCGTCTGATCCTACAACATACAAGAAGAAACTTATCTTTCTAAAGACACAATTTCCTGTAGCACACAGATTACAGTGACTGTAAAAAGTCAGTATGCCTACTAACAGTGCTACAGCCAGCAGCAAAGGTGACTACTAGAAAACACGGCGTATTAGGGAAGGGCAAAAGTGTTGAACAAATTAGTGATATGTTATCCACATGGCAAAATGAACTCAACTAGATATCATAAATGAAATCTATCGAGCTCGAAGACATCTGATATAAAAAACGGTAAATATGCAATCAACTCAAGAGCAAACAAGGACTGAAATAATAATGGAAAAATATTCGTATAATTCCACGCCTACATTTACGTTTACCTACCATTATGACTGGTCCGTCATCCTGCCAACAGGATCGACCAATCGTGTACTGAAGAACATGAAATCAATATGAATGAATTTCGCTGTCATGTTCAAAAGTATATTACGGAGCGAAGCGAGATATGTTCCACTCTTATGCTAACGAGTAAATATCCAGGTCGGCTTATTGGACAGACGCCATACGACGCATTACCATGGGACATGACGGCAGGAGGGAGTGACGCCAGACGCCCTACCAAAGGGGATACGAGAGACACGCACGTCAGTCACACGATCATGGGATATTACGGATATATGGATGCCTGGCGCATTATCATGGGGTGTGACGGACGGAGGGACAAACACACATCAGCCGTAACACCATGGGATACGACAACTCAGGTACCCTATGCCTTGCCGGGCACCATATGCAACGCCAGCCTCCCCAGGTTCTGCAAGGTACCCCAGGTCTTGCCAGGCAACCCAGGTCCTGACAGGTACCTCAGGTCTTCCCATGCACACCATGCACCGCCAGGCACCCCAGGTCCTATCAGGTACCCTTCGTCTTGCCAAGCACACCATGCATCGCCAGGCACCCCAGGCACTGCCATGCACTGGTGACCCTCACTGAAATATACATCAGCTGTGAATCTATATTCCAGTCTTCCACAAAGGTGAATAAACTCATTTAAACAACTACGGTACATTATGTAAATATAATATTGTCCTAAAAATTATCAACCTCCATCGTACACCACCAGCGGGACGTGAAGTGCAAGTGAGCGTGTGATACGCCAAAAAAAGGCTCGCCAAGTTTTAATGAGAGTGTGGGTGGGCGCTGGGTCCTGCCGAGGCTACGGGCCTGCGGGGCCCGAAACAGAACTGTGTATGGGTGTCCATCTATAGTACCTCTCGCACCTACTCGGGTAACTCTTCCTCAACCTCCCTCTCTAGGCCAGAGCAAAATCAGAGGCCCTCCGCTTCTGAACTCTCCAGCCATCGCCTGCTATTCAACAATCCATTACTGTTCAACGTGATGTTGTAGCCACTGTTATAATAAGCTGACTCCTTATGAGCCACCTAAGGCCCAGCACAGCGGCACCTTACTGACTACTGCCACCCACAGCTTCTACTTGTTCCAGTGGGCCGGGTAGCCCCAAAAACTGCCCTCAGACCAGATCCAAAGCTGCCTAGCGCTCCAAACTCCCCACCATTGCGGACAGCCCCCAGCACGGTTCCCATATTACGGACGGCCACCTGCACTTCCAAGCTCCCCACTATCATGGGCGAGCTAGAAAACCTATTTCCTTATCGTTACTAACAGCCTTCCGTTTCTTCCAGCTCCCCACCAACATGGGCGAGTCCACTTCCACCCGGCTCCTTCATTGCCACGGGCGGACCCAGGTCCTCCCGGCCGTGTTTCATGTGCAGCCTTCGTGACTGACCACGGCGAGCGACTGCTGAGTTTTCTCTCACCAGCGGTGCTGTAGTCTCTCTCTCTCTCTCTCTCTCTCTCTCTCTCTCTCTCTCTCTTACACACACACATTATCATGGCCACCATCTCAAGTCCCAGCCAAATGCCAACACGCACACCGTCCACAATCGACAAAGATTTCATCTGAATAAATGTTTACATTTCCTCGTAGAGCTCAACACGTTCCCGGTAATGTACGTGGGCACGCGTCCAGCCTAGCAAATGACACAATTCTTTATATTTATGAACTTCACATTTTCCTCAGTGGAGAATTATTTCTGGATTCCATTCAGAGAATCATTTCTATAAAGTCTACACCCCAAGATTTATACAACACCCAAATGTATTTTTCATCCGTATTTCATGCACACATTTTTATTATACAACATATTGTATACAGATAACATATCTCGGGGAACAGTTTTATGTTCTAAGAACACAACAATGCAATAACCATAAAACCAGTGAGTAAATATTAATTTCTCAGAATGAACACATGAACAAACCAAAGTAGACTCCAAAGGCAGCAAGGAGAGAGGCACCACTTGAATATCGAGACATTCCTACCAATAGCATGAACCCGGGCTACACTATTAGGCGTCTGGGGCATATCTGGTGGGTCCATTCTTCATGCATACTTATCTAAGGTTACCTGAAGGGTCTCACAGAAGGTATATAAACTGTATTTTGTTATAACCAATGAGAAATAATTCCCCTTGGCCAGACTGAGGTATCTAGTGGGAATTATTACTTTTTGTTATTGCTTTTTCTTAGTGTCACAGTGTTTTCTAAAATGCCTACATGTATTTCTTTACCAATTACTTTATCAAATTTCTGGCAGATTCCACTGCCTATGCTTCACTGCAAAAGGTAACGCAGCCACAGTCAAAGGCATCAAGAATTTCAAAACGAATTATCTTTCCACCAGAACATATTTCAACAATTTCGACATTCCCTGCAAAACTGCTGAAATACACAGAGCCAGGTTCTATTTCCCCAGCTTCATTTCCTGAATTAGAGTCCTTTGAAGTTCCACTGTCACGAGGTTTAAGTCTCATTTCCACGCCGAGGTCGTCAGGGGGTCACTTTCGCATCGTTTCCATCTAGAGGGTATGCTATAGTAGGCTGTCTGTCTCTCATGGCTATTCCTCTGCTCCTCCCCATCCCGTCTTCTTCATACGAAGAGAAGGGGAAAAAGGTGGGCAAAAATAACCTTCGGAATCTTAAAAAGTTATCACACACCTTTCGCATCACCTCATCATTTCCACTATAACGTGGCGCGATAATCACCACAGCCTTACAATTAGCTGTAATAATGAGAGAGATCTATATGATAATTTCTTGTCCTATTCATCCGCAGTTGTAATTCTGACGAATGAGGATACATCCCCCGCCATGCACATCGAAATGCTGGAGTTTTCGTTCGTGGGCTGCAGAGAAGACAAATATTTGTCACCGATGGACAGTCCGTGAAATCGCCCCAGCCACGAAGAGCAATTCAACTATTGGGTTAGGTTGGGAGGGACAGAACCAGCAGTGTGACGGAGGATCAAACCCAGACTTTGTCTTCCCACGAGAGGGCAGAAGACTCTGGTCATCAGCGGCAAGTCTTGCAGCTGCACGGACACTCGTAACACGTGAGACAGGCATAAACTGGAGACATTCACAATAACCTCACCAATGATCAAACGAACGCATGGAACTGTTTAACTAACACCGATTACCAAGGAACTACGACGTAAGATCTTTACGGAAACATGATCCTCAGCAACAACAACAAAAACAACGCCGTGACGCTAAATATCGACAAAGACGCCGGGTAGGGTTTTAGGAGAAAACGGTTCAACCATCAAATGCCAATGGTAGTGTTTCCAGGACGACATTACCAACAATTAAACCATCACATGCCCCATGCAAGTGTTCCCAGAATGGCATTAAAAACAATTAAACCATCAGATGCCCAACCGAGTACGTCCAGAATGGCATTCAGAAAACATGTTTACGAGCCATTTACAAGGTAATGCTTGGTACTAACTGTACATCCGGGACAATAATGTTCATTCATTTGTTCACGGCTGGTGGCACTTCAGGAGAATGCTATGGTGCTCGAGAACATCTGTTAAGGTTTTCCTATTTTGCACATAACGCTCACGTTTATTTCTTATTATGGGTGATAAAAACTAATTCCTCAAAGCTGAAGACGTCTTACCTGAGCCAGTCTGATGTGACTTTGAACATACAAGCAGCTAAAACAACACTGTAGTTTCAAGTGCATCTTTGTCAATCATCAGCAACGTTGTGGCTTAACAGTAAAGTCTGGTTGGTGGTAATGTGACAATGTCAGAGGGTTCATTTCAAAAGATTGTCATGGAAAAACCTATTTTGTGCAATTCAAAGAAGACAATTACAGAGAAAAAAAAAGACTTTAAAACTAAGTAAGTCATCACTTTTATCACTGTACGCTGCACGATACATTCTGTGGTAAGGACATTTCTTACACGAAAACTTTTAGATACGAAGAGATCTCGGAAAACTTGCAAGATGTAATCCGTCCGGGATTTTGGAGTTGGGGCAACGTAATATTATGCGAATCAAGGACTAATGTACGTGGCTCTGGTGGATCTTGAAAATATCTATTTTTTTCCACTCGTATTGTACTCTAAAGTTAGAACCGGATTTACTGCTGTGAGAATCAGATCAATGTCTGCGTTGATGCAGTCCTTTGTATCAATTCATTCGGTTCTTCAGTTCTATTCTGTTCGCCTTTATAAAGCCATCAAGAACGCAAGGCTTCAGTTTCAAAAATACGAACAGATTGCGCCCAAATCCATTGCATGAAGATGCCTTACATAATGGTCTTACTGTCCACAGGCCGTCAAGATGTGAAAGACGGATGAAAGCCTCCCCGCCTCAGCAAGTCAAAAAATAAAAACAAATTACAGGCCTGTGGCTTTGCGCGTCACGAAGAGATTAAAGAAAAGGAAAAACTTTTCAACTTTTATTCTGACCACAAAATAAAGATTCGAAACTCCAGACTCCACCAACCCAAACCACATTCCTTTCATTCCTTTTCCTATTGGTTAACGTTTAATAGTGAGTAACTGATAAGAAAATGCGTATAATATCCAATGAAAAAGGATAGCTTGAAGAGTATTATAAATGAGGGACTGTGACGTAATTTATACAAATACAGTCCAAAAGTCTGCATGTTTGTCTGTCATCTATCTACTCGTATGACACCGGGCAAATCTCAGCCATATTTTGTGGGATGAGAGTCTGGAACAATAACATATCAATCGGGCTCACAACTCTCTATCCCCTAAACTACTACGTGGGGGTAAGATACAGCCACATGTACTTTGGGTGAAACTCAGGTTGATGGTATCATAGTGTTACCTGGGGAAATTTTGGGAAGACGTAAGGAGGACCATAGAGTGACCTCGAGGAGACCTGGGGAAGACGTGCGGAAGACCTGGGGAAGACCTTGGAAAGACTTTCATTCATAGTCCTAAGGCTGGAAACAAGCCCAGGAGTTTGTTTTCTGTATAAAGTACAAAAGTCTGTATCTATCTGTTTGTCCGTCATCTACCAGCTTCTAAGTCACTTAGCCAGTCTCAATCAAATTTTGAGGGATGATAGTATGGAACAAAGTGCATGATGATGGGATTTTCACAACATCCTCCACTCGCATCTTCCATGTGGGGATGGGGGTAGAATATGGCCGTAATCACACCCACTGGGTGTTATTCGGGCAGGATATACAGTATCTTGATAATAATCAAGATATTACTAAGGGATGCTGGATACAAATCTGCTCAAAGACGTGATAGGTTGTCATTCTTTCTCTTACTCTCCTTTTCCTTTCACCCAAGATGGTTATGACTCGGGAGACATTTCGCCCGTGTCATGTCCGTAAATAATAATAATAATAATAGTAATTATGATAATAATTATAATAATAATAATGATAATAATAATAATAATAATAATAATAATAATAATAATAATAATAATAATAATAATAAAATATTATTATTACTATTAATAATAATAATAATAATAATAATAATAATAATAATAATAATAACTGAAGTCGTAACATTATATATAACGTAACAGAAAAGCCAGAGTGGCACTAGAGGCTGTTACATACACAGTGTACACGTAGTGGTGGTGGTCACCACTGAAGTCCCCAGCTGACTAAGTGGCTGTGAACTAATAAAGCTGGTTGTAATCTCTCCTCGCCTTGCACTCCACCTCTCACCTTATACAGACCGGCTTACCACTCACCTCTCCAGCCACATAAGATGTGGCATCGCCTCCGTATATGTATCGCCATATGAACTGGTTTTCACACACACACACACACACACACACACACGGTAATATATATCATTTACAACAAAGAATTAGGAACAATAACAAGAGTAATCATGCACGTCACCCAACACGCAATATAGCTTCTAATAACCCCTACTGGACGATATAAAAACTAAGAAAACCAACGTGCAGTTTACCAGTTCCGACAGCAGGGGCGCCGTGGGAGCGACGCCAAATGGTGCCGCCTTGAGGACCTCCCTCACCCGGGCCTGCCTGCCGGACCCCTCCCGACCTGTCTCCTATCATAACATGACACACCAACAACATCCCTGGGTAATCACAGCCACCGTCATCGTCATATAATGAAACACTGGCTCTCTAAAGTAATACATAAACTGAGACCCATGATTAGAGCTATTGCAAAAAAGGAAGTAAAGAAATAACCCTACTGTGAGCTGAAGGAAGGTGTGGGAACTTGGTTCAGGCCCTGGCTGGCTCGGGCTAGGCTAGGCTTCCTCGTCTTGGGGAAAAAAAAATAATCTCAAATGGACTTTTACTTTCCATCTGCACACATTTCCCACTGCAGGATATCAACAACCACTAAGCACGGTTCAGGATAGGAGATACGCTGCCGATCATGTGATAAACGGTCAGTTTATCTAAAAATATATCTAGTTGTCAGTTAAGAGGCGTAGAAATATCTCACACTATGTAAATAGAGTCCTGGAAATGTGAGCATATTCATCGTAATAGAAAACAAAACAGAAAATAAAGTTTAAGCATGTGAAAGTTGACACAAAACTCAATCAGCCCCTTAGGCTAGACGGTTCAGCCCTTCCTGACGACGGTAGGAGCCTTGGCTATGATAACTAGGCCTTAAAGCTGACGCTTAAATAAGGTCAGGTCAGAGACCCAGCTATTATAACCCTGGGGTCGCCCCCTCGGGCTCTAAAACGCACTTTCGTTCTCGAAGGTTTAATCCCAGGCAAGGACACCTGAGGGGGTCTCCCTCTCCCCAGCAAGACCACTGCCATGAGGACGCCACGGCCCCGTCGGGCATCCCCTCAACCAGCATTAACTGAGAGTACGGCCCACCACCAGTCTGCGGACCAGCATCAAACGATTCAGGAGCGTTAACAGCAGGCGGAAAAGAGCTCCAGCTGCTGCTGTCCCCATCTGCCCTCCAGCGGCACAGCAGCTGGCTCGTGGCAATGAAACATTTTGTCCTCCAAATGTCGACACAACACTCAAACACTTCGCCCTAATATCACAAAACAAGAAAAATAATAAAATTCAAACAGGAATACGAAGAACATCAATAAAACCAAATGTTTATCCGGTACCCCATATAGGGAAAGGAAAAAAAAATAAAACTCTCACACTAAAGCAGCAAGAATAAAAGAAAGTCTGGATACAGCGTCACACACGTGTGTCCACACGAACGTTAATGGAAAAGTAACCAATTCAAAGGATGCTTTGTAAACTAGGGGGCAGGGATGAAGGAGGCCATCCAGCGTGCACACAAAGTCACGGGCACGATACCTTTTGGAGAGAGAGACGGACAGACAGAGAGACAAATGCAGGGGTGAACGACAGAGAGCACAAAAGCCTCAAATCAGTTGCTGGAGATAAGCACAACAGCTTCACGAGAGCATTAAAGCCCCACCAGCGATACCATCTTCCCCCACCATAAAGCAGAGATACCTGGGTCACACTCCGCCATACCAGCCCTCCCGACAGAATATAATCATCCCACACGCTTTTCTATCGGCATATCAGAGTCTCCCGCAGGAACCCCAGTTGTCATCGAAGGCTGAATAAGGAAGCTGATTTTCGGTGATTTAAATGCATGAAGCCGCGGGAGTGTGAGAGGAGCCAGGACCCCGCCGGGAAGGAAGCGGCTGTACCCAAGCAATTAGTCACGAGCGCTGTGCCTCTTGCTGGGCCACACATAATGGCCAGCGACCCAGCTGGCAAGAGACTAAGGCCGATGACTGCAGATGCAACGAATGGCGGACGTTGCAACGCGTAATGAGAAGACTTGTGTCCAGCATTTCACTGACACAGCAAAAGCGGGATTCTTTCTTTGCTTACCTTCGCAATGATGATGTCACGCTGATTTACTAATGGAGTTACTACTACTACTACTACTACTGCTGCTGTGGTCACTTGACTTGCCTGTAGTGACGTCATAAATGCCGTATTTGCTATTACCTCAAATGTAACTTCATCACTACAGCCGCTTGTGTGAGGATGTTCTCTATTGCCGCTGTCCATGAAGATACATCACTTGCCCTGCTTCGGAGCGGTGACGCAATTAGCCTAGACCCTGCGTGCTTGTGTCCAAAGCCCTGCTATTTGCGTGGTGACGACGCCGGTCCTGCTGCCCCTCTGTGGTGACTTCACAAACCCAGCTGCCTCTGCAGTGATGTTATTAGTTCTTATGCGTGTGCGGTGACGTCACTAGTGCCACTGACAAAGGAATGACGTCGTTACTGGCGGCCCCCAACACAGCCAGGTGAACCCAGCAAGTCAGTTTTCCTAGCCGATCCGCTGATTACATTTCTAATGACACTATGAGTCGGTCTCATTGCCTTCCTTGATTATACCCCATAAATTAACTGACGTTAACATTTCTGATACGATCTGCACTCGAAGCCCCAAGAGTCCGCAGCAGCAAATGCAACCTTCCCTACGTTCTAAATCAAGGACGATTCCGATGTATTCCGAGAGAAGAAAAATCTTCCTCTACTGATTTTAGACCAATACCTACATATATTATTGGCAATGTGATCAAGGAGTCGGTGGTGATCCTACAGCAGAGGAAATTGTATTCTGCGTCTCGTATCAGGTCCTGTAATATACACTAATGGTATTTCGAGCCGGTACATAAGTCATCGACCATCAGGAACCACAAAGAGCAGTGAGGCGGAATATTCATTGGTTCTGCATACCTAAGCAATGCCAGACATGCAATTAAATCTTAAGCAGCTCCTGCTATATATATAATTGTATTTTTCAATCAAGCGTAAAGTTTAAAGTTTAAATCTCCTAGGAGCAAAAGAACAATATAATAGGCCAAGACGACCAGTAAAAGTTTCTGTATAAGAAGGCCAAGAAAAGCAGTAAGTTAGGCCAACAAAGAGAGTAAACGATGCTAAGCAGTAAGAACAAAAAAGGAACGGTGACGGAATCCAACTCCAGCAGTAAACAGGGCCATCAAGAGCGGAGTGAGGGCTCGACAGGAACACGATCTCTTCCGGGAGTCCCGTTTCCTTCAAGAGCCAGACGTCTCTCACAAATTACACATCCATTCACATGCCACACGCCTATCAGGAGAGACTAAAGCAATCGTTGTTTTGATGTAGAAATCATTGGCAACGTTCATGAATCAAAGTTCAATAAAGTTGGTTCAGTATCGTGTGTCTGCTGGAGGCTTGTGTCCCTTCTGGAGCACAGCACACCATGAGGATGATATCCTTACAGGAGAGACATTCTCCATGAGGAAGTAAGTCATCGTCAGTAGTTCGATATCTCATCAGGACTGACGTGTATTTCACGAGCAAGGACTCGTCAGGCCAGACGTATCCTTCAAGGTGCGTTGACCATACCACTGCGTTCAGGAACATGTCGCCTCACATCCTTCAGGAGCACGATATCCTTACAAGAGAGACGTGTCCCATCAAGTGTGAATCCTTTGTCTATATCTCGCAGAAAAGTACGTCAGGTATGCTTTCATGGACGACAATACAATTCAAAGTTACGTACAACTGGTACGTTAATCAGACACGAGCCTGACTTACAAGATATTTCAAAACACATATACTGGGATCAAACTCCTAAAGACAACTTAGGCCCTTGAAATATTCTTACTTATACGTGATCTGTGGAGAAGTCTGAGTCCACTTCCAGGTCTGATTCAGAACTTACTTTGAGAGGCTGTAATGGCCGAAAAGAAAGTAACTGAACTTCATAACATGGTTAGTCATTCACTTCCTTAAATGTAAAAGGAACCAACCATACTCCATGTTCATATATTCCACAGAGGGATTACGGTAACGGGTGAATAACGCCGAGAAATAATGTTGTAATATCTGTCAACAAAGGCCATACGGACACCGGTGCTCGTACGTCATGTGATCAATAGCCAGGGCTCGAGCTCCCTCAACCCTCGAATCCGCGGAAAAAGCTCTTGCACAGGATGACCATGATGGTGTGTGTGTGTGTGTGTGTGTGTGTGTGTGTGTGTGTGTGTGTGTGTGTGTGTGTGTGTGTGTGCGCGCGCGCG
>JAYMFT010373187.1:0-21370 GCA_038088735.1 Panulirus argus
ATATATATATATATATATATATATATATATATATATATATATATATATATATATATATATATATATAATGATGGAATCTAAATAATTTTGGGGACCAGTTAGGTTGCCGACAGGTATTACATTATTAGGTTTCAGTGTTACAGGTCAAAGGTCGAGGTCCCGTGGTGCAGCGAGTAATCCAGTTGGATCTGGTCGAAGCGAGTGTTTCTACCAGGAGGGAAAGTGTAAAACGATGTCAGTCTCTCTTAACTGGCACATAAAGATAATCTTAACAAATCTGTGTCTGGTCGTTAAGGCATTTTTTCAAGATTTTCCGTTTACAAGGAAAATGGAAGCGCGACTGAAGGAGTATGGCATCGGTGAGGAAGAGTGAGTCGTGAGGTGCAGCACTTACCCAGGGGAGGCGGGCTGGGCCCCAGGGGGCTGGTGGACTGTTACGTACTGTGTTTAGGGCCAGACACCCTGACACTTCCTACACCCTGGCCTAAGCTAACCCGCCTTCCTTGGACGGACACACATCACGGAGTAGCTGCAAACTTCGCTGTTCTCGTGTTACCGGATCTTCTACCCAGATTTTTTTTTTCTCATATCCCGTCTCTTGACGAGACCTACCCGTCCTGATGTGCCTGGTTGTGGGGGCACGTGTCAGTCTGTCCGTCTGGTTGGATGGGGTCGTGTCTGTCTGTCTGTTTGTGTAAAAGGACCTCAATCAGCCTGTATGGTGTTGGCAAGCAAGAGTCTTACTGACCAGAGACCTGCTGCTCCTGCAGGATCCCGTCGTGCGTGCTGGAGCTGTGGTCTTCCTGACTCACGAAAGTTATGTGAATTCCTGATCGTTTTTGGTTCCTTAAGTTATGCCTCAAGTTCCTCTCATGTGCATAGATCACTGGATCCTCGAAGAAAACTATAGTTTTCCTTCTGTATGTCAAAAACGTTTTCTCCCAAATATGAATTTGCTTCCCCCTCAAAAATGGGGGGAGGGGGAGGGGCTGACCTGTGCATAACACACGCCATCTTCACAAGGGACTGATAGCAGAATTTCGAGAAAGATTTATTATTTGTCTTTGACAGATGCCCCCTACTTGATTTTTACAGGTTTGATATTTGGTAATAATTGGCTTGGGAAGAGAAGGCTTGGCGTAGATTTGCATTCAGATCACTTTCTTCAGCACCACCGGTTTTAATACCAAAATCTCGAGGAGAGTATCCAACGATATATATATATATATATATATATATATATATATATATATATATATATTGCTTATGTTTACTTTTTTGTTTGTTAGTGTTATTTGCAGCTGTCAGATCTGCGAGGTAGTTCTTGGTGTTGGTTTGTGACGCGTGTGTCTGTTCGCTCTAGTCTGTCTCTAACGTAATAGTTATCCTTAATATGTGATTCAGTTTCCGTTGATCGTGCTACCTCTGACGTTACTAAACTCGTCTTTTCTTTTCTCTGTTAAGAATATTTCAAAAAAATCGTTGCAGTTCACCTCAGAGCTCCCCCATCCCCCTCCTCACTCTGGCAGTTTGTGAGAGAAAAAAGTTCTTGAAGTGAAAGCAATTGGTCCGTGCGGTAGCCCGCTAACGTACGTGGGCCGAAAGTCAACATGACACACCAAAAGCATCAGGGGAAAAATGCTCTTCCTGACGGGAACACACACACACACACACACACACACACACACACACACACACACACACACACACACGCACGCACACACACACACTGTGTATATGTGATGGGTTTACAAATTCCTCCAGACCCACTCCGTACACTACACGACATGATGATTCACCTCAGGTATATAACATAGTACGCCTTGTGTAGTGGCGGATGTAGGCCAGAACATGTGACCAGTGTTAGCAGAAGAGAATAAACAAAAAGAGAAAACAGGAGGAGGCGTGAGGAGGCAGTCTTTAGCCTCGGCCGAGCCCTTAAAGTAAGGCAACCAGGCCGAGGGACGTGTAACAGGTCCGCCAAGAAAACTTTTCCATTACGGCCTCCATAAAACACGGCCGAACCCGCCACCTGCCTCACCGTCTCCTGGTGTTGCCCTTCTACCAGCTGGCTACTGCACCAGGTGCCAACTGCGCCATACGTCCACTTCATTAGGCAGCCAGTTCGACAGGTAGCCACCCAACCAGGTAGCCACTTCAAGTGATGCTCACTTTACCAGGTAACCTGATTATCTATGTGGCCGTTCCACCAAGTAATCACATGACCAGATAATGCAATTTACCAATTAGCCAAGTCACTGCCATGCTTAGCTACTTAACCATGGCACCAGGCATACCAGCCGTCACTCAGGTAGTTCCAGTTCACTAACCAGCGAGCCAGCCACCTCACAAGGCTACCACTTCTCTAGTTGGGTAGCCACGGCCGTCAGCTGTGTGTGGCGTGGAAGTCGGTTTGTGGCGGAGCAAGAGGTTCAAGGAGCGACGCGAGACAAGGAGTAACGTTAGTGATGGTGGAGAAGAGATGTGGAGTGGTGACCTAAGTAATGCTGGAGTACAGAGAGCGTGGCTTCGAGCCTCCACCACCTCAATATGACACAATAAACACCAAAGTAGAATGTTACGTGAAAATGTGGATAGTTTACCGAGTGTGAACACTGATGATACCAGGATGTTATTTAGCATTCCTTTGTAGTCTGCGTTCACATTATTACTCTAGCTGATGCAGCATGGGCGATTCAGATAAGTTCCAGAACGTGTATGTGTTAGATATTAAACAAATTATCTAGGAACGTTTGTCAGAGAAAGGTCATGTCTTCTTACTATGTTTTGATTAGAATTTCGGCCGAGCAGTTGACCCCTCACGAAAGAAACGGGAAATTTCGTTTGTCTCATCTGATGATCTAGAGGACTGCCTGGCGTGGCCTGACCACTGGTGATATCCCAGGTACAGCTGGGGGAAGGCCGGAGCCTCACCACTGGTGATATTCTAAGTGCAGCTGGGGGGAGGGGCATCTGCCGGAGCTTCACCAATGAGGAAATGCACCAAAGAAAAAAGAGGAAGGGAACCTTTCATTGCTGTTTATGTTGCCTGCATAGCGTTCGTTTTTTGCGCTACAAGACAAACAGCGCCTCAGTAATGAGCTTGGTGGGAGACGTAAGAAAATTTACTCTCGTTGTTAGCATAAATATGCCAATATTTGAGTCTCTAGTCAGAGCGTGGACTTGCTGGCGTAGAAACATACACTATTGTAACGCCAGGAGTGGTGAAGGTGGAAGAGAGGGCAAAGATACAACACAAAAATTCCAACAAGAACTAAATAAGATCCAGCAATATATAGCAACAGTGTTATGCTCGAAGTATAAACAATACCAAACATTTAATATTAAGGAAATTCCGAATCAGCTATTAGATTTGTTGTCGTTTCAGGAGAGGAAGGCTATTTGGCTTCTTCTTCTTCTGTCAGGAAGTCTGTTTTCATCATATATAAATGTACCATCGTGTGAAACAGTACTTCCACTTAGCAAGTTCTGCTCATTGTTTAAGGACTTGAGCACCAACGGTTCTTTTCATATATCAAATCATTATATGTTGTTTGTAAACCAACGAAATGAAGCAGACTTCATTGATAAAAGGTTTTCAGCCTTCCGTACTTTATTATAATTTGTAACTAAAAACAACACTCCGTTGGAAGCAAAGAATATTACGATTATAGTTCCAGAAACAGCACAGGTCTTTCTGTACTTACCTTTAAGATGTATGTCTCCAAACTCTGATAGTTCAAATATCAATATATACTCATCTATAAGTCTATCTCATGTACAGGTCGACCCTTGATTTTTGGCCAAGAAATTATTTATTATATGACTCGTGTATAGGTCGACCCAACTTTTGAGGGTAATGGAACAACAAACTAGGATAATAGAACACCATATTCTATAGCATATAAAACTCATTTCAGAAAATCCTCACTTTAAAAAACACTCGACGTCCTATAAACTGAGGTTCTCTGAGCCTGAAACACCGAGCGCCGAAGGCAAACTGTTTACCATTTATCATTACGGCACTTTACACTGAAGCGCCGGTTGATTCAGCAAAAGTATTGTTTATTTCCATTCAAGTATTTATCCACATCAGTTAGGTTAGAACATTATTGTAATACAACAGTTTTTTTAACTGAAAATCATTCGAAAAGTGATTACGGTAATATCTTTTAAACAACTAAAGAAAGCGAAAAAGTCGATTGATTTCATTATGATTTTATCCCACTTTCCACTGTAATATGTACGTCATTTCACCAAGAATATTACATTTCCTTGATTGTATTATATCAAGCACAGTATGAATAGAATATCATTGTAATATAACAGTATTTCAACCGAAAACTATTAAAAGAACGAGGTTAGGTAAAGTCTTTTGCTTTCGTCATGTATTTCATCCGATTTTCCATTGAAATACACCACGCTTGAGCAAAACTGTTATTTAATCTTGAGAATATATTCATTCAGGCACAGTTAAGGTAAAATATAGTTGTGATGTAACAGTTTTTTAACTGAAAATGATTCGAAAAACTCTTACCATCAAGTTGATACGAAACTTTTACCCGTGTATAGGTCGACCCCCAATTTTGTTGACAGCCGCCTTGTGTGCCCTGCTGTATGACTGGCCCAGGAAAACGCTTTTTCCTAAATTTGTAATACTTAAAGTGCAACATCCGGGAAAAACTCTGTTTAACGTGCTGGACATATGTAATACAGTAAGGACGTGGATGACTATGGTAGATGCGGAGCGGGAGCTAGCGTTTGTAGGGAGACGTTCGCCACACTATGGCGTTTATACCGGAGAAGCTGGTGCCTATTCCACCCCTCCAGTACACCAGATATGACCGGTCGTTCTCACCTTTAATGCGGCCACCAAGATTTTATTCGACAATTAGGCCACACCATCACTGGTCAGGACTACCAGCGGCCCATACCACAGCTGCCCAGCATTGCCAGTGGGTCACACCATCGCCATCCAGCAGTAGCAGTGGGTTACTTACCGCTGGCCAGCGTTACCAGTGGGCTTCACCTTTCCTAGCCACTCCAACACGTGAGCTGTTGGCTGAGTCACACGAACCAGTGACAGACAGCGACAGGAGAGCTGCCTGACGCTTCAGCAGAGTGGAGTGCGAGGTAGTAAGACAAACCACAGCCGGACCAGTAGGCCTGCTGTCCATTTTCCGTTTTCATATGTGAAAATATTTCATGCCAAACTACCTCTTACAGATCGTTAATTCTTCACTGAACTGAAGGTTAAAGATTTTCTAAGAAATGGTAGACATAAAGAATTACGGCTCAGCAAAGGACGAGAGATGGAGGCGTCCTGCTGCCGTTGGCCGATGAGACGGCCATCAAGTATGTGCCTCAGATTCATGTAAATATCGTGCCAGAAGGAGGAATATTCCGTCCCTGTGGCTCGCCCAGGGCGGGACGTGGGTAGGCAGCACGGGGAGGGTACACATGCACCACCATCAACCGTACGAAAACGGGAATCGATGCGTTTGGTGAGCGATAGGACCCGCCTCAGGTAGGAGAGGCGGCGTGTGTGTGTGTGTGTCGCCAGCCCACCCACACCTGCCTAAGGGAAGGTTGGGGGGAGGGGGGGTCGGAAGTGGGTTGGCTAACTTTATGCCACCAACATCCTCCAGCGACAGACAGGCGACAGAGGAGACAGTAAGGAGGAAAGCAACAGACAGGTAAACAGCTAAGTAGCCAAGCGAAAGTTTCTCCTTCTTGGAAGGGATTTCTTATGATGATGTCATCCAGGTTATGTTGGTACGTTATGGTGTTGTGATGGTGCTGTGTTATGGTGTATTGGTGGGATAGTCTTCTTTCTTAGAGTTGCGTTGCACTAAGGCAAGCGTCCAAGGAGGAAAGGTTTGAGTTCTTATGTATAGACTAAATAGACGAGGAAGGATCAGAGTTAGCTCAGCCTGGATGTGGAATCATCCAAAGCTTTAGAGAAAAAAAGTTACCGAAAAGAAATGGCACAATGAGGACGAGAATTTACCGTAGACTGCGTGCCGCAAGAGAAAGATTTGTCAGTGTGAGTCAAATCAGCAGACACTTTCGTAATGCAGGTGTGCTTGACTTTATGAATATCAGTCTTGTAATAATCCCGAGGAGAAATGAAGGGGAAGAGGGTGTCAAACAGACATGCCTTACACAGATATCAAAGGCTGTTGACAATGTTCACACTGGTTCGGATGGGGCTGTCCTTATAGCGGTCTGTACGGGTTAGTTGGGCTCGACGAACATCACCTAGGGGACGAGGGATCTCTGGTGATAGATGACGGTGATGGTGGGTGTTCAAGGTTGTTGGTGGTAGTTGAGCTGGTCGGAAACAGGCATTTTTTTCCTTACCCGAGACGGCACGGGCAACTGAAGCCATAATCGATGTCATCTCATTAACGCTATATACATATACATGCATATATACCATAGCCTGAGTTAAGTGCCCATTTTATCGACCAACGTATAGGGGTGGATGAACAGCTGGGTTGACTGTGGACCGACTGCCGGAACCACGATTCGAACCTACTTGCTCATCCCTGGGCGCCTCTTGAATGCCTCACGGTCAGGAATGCTAACCGCTTCACCACGGAGGTCCAGAAGTATAATCACAGGTGTCAGTTGTGTCTCGAGCCCGACACGAAAACTTTGGCGCCGGTGTTGATGCTGCCGCGCTGACACATGCGACTTTCCTTCGCGATCCCGGTCCCGCGCCTCCCACACCGCGCCGGCAGTCCCTCGTCCCTCCCACATCATTCTAGCAGCCTCCATGCCTCCCGCGTCACCCTGGCGGTCTTCGTTACTCCCTCATCAACCCGGCAGCCTCTTCCATCATTCCAGCATCACCCCAATCTTCCCGCATCTTCCCGGCAGCCCGTATGCCTCCCGCATCTTCCGGCTGCCTCCATACCTTCCACCGATTCACTGAAGCCTTCATATGTTTCCTTGAAATCTTTTAGAAATTCCACAGGTTCCTGATGCAATCTCCCGCTGCCTCTACAACCTTTCTGCTGTCTCCCGCTTTTTCCAAAAAAACTTCCTCAACTCCCCTGTAACCCCTCACAACCTACCGCACCTCATCACCAACCTCTCACAACGTACATCCAAACTTCACACTACCCCGCAACCTCCCGCAGCTCATCTCGAACTCTCCCAACTCCCTCAACTCATCTCCAACCCCAGCACCTTATCTACAACCTCCCGCAACTCTCCTGCAAAATCTTCTCTCGTGTCTCCATTTTCTCTTCCTACTTTCGCACCTCACACTATCAGTCTGAGATGCCCCTCACACACTCAGCATCTCGTACACACAGTTCTCTGCTCTCACACACATACGCTCCCTCTTGCTCTCTCTCCCTCTCAGCTCTCCTCGGTGCCCTCCAGGATTTATAGCCATACGGGAGGAAAATAATCCCCTAATGGCTTTGAATTTGACAAGTAATGGAAGCTTTTTCATTCCTGTAACCTGGTTGGGCTCAGGTTTCAGGGTGGTGGGGGACTGGGTGTTTGGGACCCCTAACATGCGGGCCTCCGCAGGTAGGTTACTGATGAATCTTCCAACAGGTTTATCCCTCCGCCCCACCCAGCAGGTGACGATTTCAGCAGGCTGTCTTCCCTTAGTTCCCCGCCCCCTTGCCAGGGAAGGTGTCACCACCTTAACCATAGTCCCGGCACGTGAAAACTCCTGGCATTTAAAGGTTTTCATAAGAAACCATCATAGATGAAGCCTTGATTTGGAAAGCTCTCTGTAAGAGAATCGGTTCAGGTATAGGGTAGCTCTTACCCTCAGTAGAAGCCTTGGGAACTCCCAACCGAAGAGCCGTCGGTATAAGGAAACTTAGTAAATGAAGCTTTGAACACATGAAGCTATAACAAGTGAAGCCTCGTACATGGGTCGAGACGCGGCGGCAGAGCGAGCAGCAGCAGCAGCAGCAGCAGCACAATGTTACCTCGGCCTCGCCTCCATCACCGCCTCCTCCCGCAGTGGCGGCGCGACAGCCAGCGACGACACAGCGGGCACGGCACCTGCGGCGGGAGGAGGAGAAGGAGTATTTGTATAAGATCAGAGAGGCGGCGTGGGACACGGACGGGCAAGGACGCGACACAGCATAAGCGGCAGCAGGAGCAGGAGGACCGCACCCTTGGTGGGCCTTAGTCGTCTCGACGCCCCTCACTCAGCTTTACTGTGAAATCGTGCGTGTGAGTAGCGTGGAAGTTTTGTTTAGAGTCGTAGATACCCTTATCACCCTTCATGCGGCGGGTCCACCGCCGGCACTTGGCACCAGCACTACCTGCAGCAGGCTTCCTGTGTCAACAGGCACGAAAAGGCGGAACTTAGCGAGGCTGGAAGCTGCGGTGAGGCACGCCACTAGTGTAATTAAAGACGCGTGTGTCACTGCCTGCCTCGACCCTCACCGTTACTCGGGTTTATGTGATGCATCTGCTGGGCTGAGGCTGGGGCGGGGAGGAGGTGTTATGACGGTGTGGTGCTCCAGTGATCGCGGGGCAGCTCCTGCTGTCTTGGGGAAGTCATTGAGGAGTGTGATGCATTGAGGGAAACGCATGGCTCGCTGGGGTGGGTGAGGAACATAATGCGTGTCAAAACGGAGGATGAAGAGGTCTGGTGTGGGGCACAAGGTCCTCGTTAATGTCAGGAGCGACAGAGTTTGATGATTCATCGTTCACAAGGGACAGTGTGGCACAGAGGCAGCGTTGGGCTGCAGAAGGTCCTTACTCCCTGCTTTGGTTAGCAGCCAGTATCAGTGGTAGCACTGTGGTAGAGGCAATAATTGTGGTAGTCGTGTGGACAGTTGGTCTGGCGGATACACAGAAGGCGTAATTCCCAAGGAAAGACAGAAGACCAATGTTTTGGGATAATATCTTGCTTTGCACTGAGAGCCTCCATTTCTACTGGACATTTCAGGTGCACAACAGAAACTTAACATTATTCATCCAGTTTATTTATGAGTGAAGCAAGACTGATAAGGATGATTATCATAGATGATATAATTAATCTTCGTGCAAATTGAATGATACAGTAGAAATTTATGAATTTGCTTTATAGAAGAATTTCGGAGAGAAGAGACTCAGTACCCAGCTGGGAGCGGGGTGTTTTGTAATTCAGTGCAGACGCGTTGAATTTGGAGGTGGGTGTACTCAGGTGTGCGGGAGGTGGGTGTGTGGTGCTGATGGAGAGAGCCCACCCACCTGTCACACGTGAGAGTGAGGTGGCTTAGATAGCGTCGCGGGACAAGGAATGTGCAGAATATAGGGCATGACTATGATGGTACACAAACAGACAGGCACACAGGCTATAGCATGATACTGAGCGATAAACATTGTAGATGACTGGTAAAGAATTATTTCTATTGTAGCATAATGCTCGATCTATGAAGTAACTAGAAACTGAAATTGTGGTGACAACATACGAAAGTCTAAATATTTTTTTGATAGAGCTCAGACAAATGGGGTCAAACGAGTGAAGACTTCCCCACCCCCTACTGTGCATATAGGTAACTGTGCACTTTCTCTAACCCTTTCGGAAGCTAAAAACGGATTCCTAAGTCGTTAAGTTATTGTAATCACTAAACATTAGATGCGGATTTACTTTCTTGCACTTGCTGCAAGCGGGCTCTCAGATGATCGGGCGAGCAACTTTATACACAGTAAGAGAGTAAGCGCCTACACTATGTGGGTTACGCCTGTCTTATGAACTGGTCGTAAGTGCCTCAGATTTTTGCGTTGAGACCGACGAAAAGTTTGACATATCAAGAAGGTCAAGACATTTTTCTTCCTCATTTTACTTTTAGTTCTGGGAATAAATGGGATCTTTATGTCGAGTCCCAGGGACTGTCAGGTGGCAGGGGTCAGTTGGTTTCACTTTATTTTTTCGTTTTTTGATGAATTGATTGTTGTTACGAGCGCACCTCTGCGGGAGAAGTTGTTTTAGAGTCGCTTATTACTACATTCTGCATATGTGTTGTGCACCGTCACTCTTTCATTTTGAGCAGGTGTCATCAATGATGCCGAAAGTTGGTTTCAGCATTTACAGCTCTATTTAAAGGATCTTTCCCCCAGAGATTTGATATCTATATAACTTTTGTATTAGCGATGACCACGAACACTAGACAAACACTGTTTGGCTCTGATTGAAAAATTCTTTACTCATGAATGTGAGTGAAAAGGATGAGGGGGGGGGGGAGAGGGAGGGAGGGAGGGAGGTGGTACTATTGAGGTTCCAGGTAGACTCGAAGTTGGCAGTAATGTTGAGGGTGGCCAGTAGGGTTGAAAATGCCATTAGGGATCAGTATTGGCACTAATTGTAAAGGTACCATTGAGGTTGATGCCACTAAGGTTGAGGGTGCCACTGGTATTAAGGATACCACTGGATCTGAAAGTACCAGAAAGTTAGGATGCCATGCAAGTTGAGGACGGTTGGGTGTTACGGCAACGATGACAGGCCAGGGTGTGTGGTACGGTTATTCAAACAGTAATACACAGGGATCAATCAAACTCTAGTGTTCTGCACATCACAATAACAGCAGCAGAATCTCCAACCTGTTTGTTCCGCACCTCCATAATCTAATTACTCTTTTAAAAAGCAAAGACAGAGCCTGTCAAACAAGTTCATTACTTCCTAGTAAGCCTCTTAGGAAGGACATCATACGTTTAATCTTACTTTTACATGCGTCCCCTTATGCATGTAGGGAAGCTTTTGATGCTTGTGGCTGGGATGTCTAGAAGAGGAGGCTGGTGAAGGGGACTGAGAGGTGAAGAATTGCCTCCTCCAGAGAATCGTGGCTCCGGAGGACTGTATGTCAAAAGGCGCACCAAACCTTTTAGAATATTTTCATCTGTCATATATTGTCTTTTTCGTCGTAAAGGAACACATACACACACATCACCTCTTTTAATAGTCCAATTCTATGGAAAAGGCAAAAAGATTCTTTTTTTTTCTTCTATTCATATCTATTATAAAAGCAGATCGGATCCTCCATGTATCATAATATATGGGGTCAAGCGATATATGGAGTTCTGCAATGTATGGGGTTCTGCGATACATGGGCTCCTGCCACAGGTAAATTGGTGTTCGAGGCAAAATGTAAAGAGATTATGACAGCTGTAACCAGTTTAGCTGGCAGAAAGTGAGTTATGGGACAGTAGGGTGAGCAGCGTGTTCCACACCCTTCAGAGGCGACGTTGGTGAAAGAGGAGACCTTCATCACTGCTTGCCAGCGACATTGTTGGCCGAACCTCAGTATGTGTTTCGTGTTTGTTGACATAAGTTAATGTTGATTTGGACTGTGTTTTGTATGATTTTATTTTATCATAATCTTATGATGGTTTTCATTGGAGGAAAATGGTTACATAGGACATTTATCTTTTTTTGTTAGATTTACTCTTGAATCAAGTGGTTTACTCTTAAGCTACGTTACAGAAGTTATTGTAGCTTGTTGTGGTTTATAGCAGGTCACTGTGACTCAGCAGTCATACCAGAAATGTGACTGAGCTCTTAGGTTTAGCTCTCTTTAATCTTGTTTTCTTTCAGTCGTTATTGTTCACTTTAGCTCATTTTCATTCGTGTTTAGTTGATTGTTGATAATAACGGTTACATATCTGTAGCTTTTACAGAGCTTCATGGCCATTTTATGCTTAAGCACTAATGTGAAATTTGAGGAAAAGACAATGGGTCTCATTGGCACTGGGCAGCACAAGAGCGGGAACTACAGATGGTGGACACCAAAGCCAGTTGTCCTTTAAACTTGAAATCGAATATTGAAACCAAATCTATGTCATGGTATTGATCATGTACTTAGGACAAAAGAACATTATGTTTACTGGTAAACATTGTTGAACAGAGGCAATTCTTCCTTTGATTATATGAATTCTTGATAACATTTCTGTCGTCTTCAAATTGATTTCCTCCATTCCACAAAAAGTGATCAGTTTCACATGCCATTACTGTGGCATATTTTTTTTTTCCCTTTTACTCCGCATACTTTGTCCAGCCTGATTGCCTATATGTTTGTTCAGCCTTCATATCCCTCACTCTTTCCTTCTTATTTTCTGAAGTAATCGAAAAATTAGTATCAATGTTTTTTCACCATAGTTTCAGTGGGGTTAGGACGCTAAAGATACGGAAATCATATACGCATTTTACTTTAACGTGTATGAAATGAAGCTGTTGTTCTCATTACTGTTAAAATGCCACAGATTATATCCTTTTTGTCTCTTAGGAGTTCCACTCATCCTTTAAGGGCTGAGCTGTCAAGGTCGCCCAAATTTTTTAGTTGGATTATCAGTAATAGAAGGTAAAGTCCGTGGACTTCAGGGTTTGCCAAATGCTGTTTCTCAGTCAATAAGTGCATTAAACACCTACCAAAATAGATTTCACTAACACACAGACAGAAAAGCACAAATACACGCACACAAAAGAATTTGATCTATAAACCCACATTTCACGGACACAAATATAAAATCTTTGAGCTTACTGGCCCACACTACTGTAGCGCAAGATCTCTAGACTTACTAAACCAAATTTCACAAATACAAACTTACAAATTCCCAGGAAAAGAACCCATAGTTCACCAGCTAAGAATAACAGAAATTACTGATTTGCCAACCGATATTTCACTAACACGAGTCGTCACGGGACGTACCAACTCATACATAACAACACACAAGTCTGCAGACTTACTGACCTTTTCTTCATCAACAAAACTCAGGAAATTACCGACTTACGAACCTGTGTTTTATCTGATAATTAAAATGAAAATTAATTTGCTAAGAATTCTTGCTGGTAACTAGAGATCTTTTAAGCAAGAGGCAGGCAACGTACAGTGCCCTGTGCCCACCAAGACAGGTCAAACACTGTTTTAGAGGTATTATTACTTTTGTGCCTTCTGAGCATAGTACATTATGATCTGTCGCCTTGGATTAGTACCCGTTTGATGTCACTAGTGATTCCACTTCATAATGATAGAGGCTTGTGGTGCTGTAGTCCTGGTTTCAGCTTTCGTCGTAAAGTGTTAAGCTGTAACAACACGGCTTGGGACGAGTCAGTGTTTGACTCGTGTAATGGTTAAAGGAAAATATAACAAGATAAGCTGTGGTTGGTTAAGAGGGATAATAAATGTTTGGTAGGGAGGAGAGGGGGAGGAAGAGCCTTTGTGAGAGAAGAATGTGGAGACAGTGTGTATAGTGAGGGAGACGGTGGGACCAACAAAGCACGAAGGAGGTTGTTAAGGAAGGAAACTAGTCACAAAGGCTTCGTGAGGCAACGTGAGTAATGAGGAGAGAATGGTAAGTCGAGTGAGCGAAAAGTGGTCAGGGAGGTACGTATGTTGAGGCTGAAATGGCGAAAACTGGAGTGAGAGATGAATACGAATAGAAGTATAGCAAGGAAAGATGGGAAGTAAGTTTTAATGAGGGAGGACGGGAAGTGGGAGTGGAACACAGTTGACGTTAGGGAGTTTATTGCGCCGAGAAAAGTCACACAGGAATATATATTAGAGACATATTGAAATGATCCGCTGAGTGACATGTCATCCTCGGCGCTTGTGACACAAGTTATGACAGGTGTCAGTGTCTGCCTGCGGTAGACTCCATGACTGACACATTGTCATACACGAACTGAGTAGAACACTGTATTGACAGAATATGAATGTGAATGTGATGATAGCTGCAGCATATTGTTGCTGGCTGACAGAATGACAATGACCAGTGAAGGGATTTTATGAAAGTGAGGAGAGGACAATGTAAGCCGGGCGGGCGGTGTCTGCCTCACGGGGACGCCGTGGTGTGGGGGTAAACCCGATGGTTGAGCAAGTCTTGGGCTCGCATTCGGTCTTGGTGACGGCGCAGGATCTTATATGTGTACCGGTTATGTGTGTGGCGTCTCACGGGGACGGTACCAAACCCAGCGGCAGACGGTCGGACCTTCTGTGCTGACGGCGTCCGCACGTCACCAGGTCGTTAGCTTCCCCGGGGTAAAAATTAATGCCGATAGTTCAGAACAGTTGCACAGGAAAAATACTTTTTATTCTTTTACATTTTTTTTTTCGGCTGGAAACCTTATCTACCATTTATGTTTTTGTAGTTTGAATGATTTAGAGAAACGTGAAGGGTCGTGAAGGTGTGTACATGTTCAGTGGCCGAGGTAGACTCATCTTCTTCCTTGGTGGCGGTAGCCAGACTCACTGACATCCAGGCCTTCCATCCACAACACAGCCTTGTTACAGACGTTACCACACACAGTCTTTGTTTTCACTGCCATGTTAACTGACACGACTAAATGCTAAGTCTAAATGTTTCTGCGGTGAACGGTGAGCGCTTCACTGATCTTGGCGGTACTAGCTCCTGTACTGGGCAGAGCGAAAGGCTTCAAATGGTGTGTTTAGCTGTGTCACGAGCGGCCTCCCTCCCAGCATCTGGTGTTGAGCTGGCTCGGGCAAATGGGCCAGGTACCCATTTTTTCGACCATCCCCGATTTCTTGAACTTCATTTCTCCTTGAGCCAGCAATGTCATGCAACACAGGTACTATGAGGTACTGCACTTGCAATATATTTCAAGCTCCTTTATTTACATGTTTAAACTTCCTATAAATCCCTTCAGGCTCATCTACACAGTGACGAAAACTACTTATAACACCTTAAGGCCTCTTCACTTAAAACATAATCTGCCTACAAAACCCAAAGACTTCTTTACCAAGAGAATTAAACTTTTATAAAATCCACAGGTTCCTTTAATAAAAGATATGGATTACTTATAAACCCTTCAAGGCTCTTTACTTAAAGATATAAACTCCCTACAAAACTCTCAGTTCCTTTACTTAAATATATAAACTGCCAGAGAAGCCTTTTAAGTTTCCATTATCTATCCGGATGTCATTAAACTGGTAGAAAGTTTTTGTTTATCTTCAAACAACGAAAAAGGATGTTTACGCATTCGCCTGTTGTAAATGTTTTACATCTTCGCCGACTGTAAATGTTTCGTGTCAGTTTATGTTTTATTCTTGCAGTCTTGCTCGTTTATTGATATAGTATTTCAGTATATGGTCAGGGTAACTTATGGGAAGCGTGTAGTAATGAGAGTGAACCTTACGAAACTCACTCTCGTTCCCTCGTAGGACAGAATAAATGTGCCAGGATGACGTGACTGCTGTATTGGTCTTAGATCTATTGGAGTGTCTTGACCTGCGTTTGTTTGCAGGAAGTGCATATGGGAAGTGTAAGGGAATCCCAAGGTACTTGGAGGATCGACATCCTGTGCTCAAACCCTCTGTGCACACCGGTCTGATCCTTGGGGTATGGCGGTTGGCCTTTGACCTGATCGTCATAGAGGTCAGGTCAAACGTCAAGCCAACTCACTCATGTGTCGCACCGTCGTGAGGAGACCTCTACCTTTCTGCTGGAAGGTACACATAAATAAAGTTGTAAATCCAATGTGGTTGGTTGCTCGGGAAAAGATGGGGAATCCTGACAACCCATTTACCATTTTCTGGAAGTCTTTAAGTGGAACGCTGGATAATATATTGACCTAGACTTTGGGACAGGAAATCTACCACAGAAGGTCCAGGGCGGAGGACTGCCTGACAACCTGTTGCTGAACTATCTCTCGCATGATATACGAGCGTCATATCAAGGTAGTATACTGTCCTGCCTATACTGCAATGTAACGTTGTCAACTCAACACTGACAGTATCCCAGAGTCCTGCTGACTCAGGAATAGACTGTCGACTCCGCGAATCAGCTCATGTGACTCAGGACTCTCGGGAACTGATTAGTGGGCGAGAGTTTTGTGTGTGTGTGTGTGTGTGCATGTGTGTGTGTGTGTGTGTATGTGTGTGGAGGGGACACTTCTCCCGCCAGGGGTCACTGCTGGCAGGGCCTAAGGACCTTCTTGGAAAATCCGCTCAAAGCGGCCTCACACTCGAAGTTTCCAGCGACCAACTTTTTTCAGGAGTAACTTGTGAAATTACGTTATTATTCATAGAGTCCCCGCTCGTCCCCCACCCTGCCCACGCCGCTTGATTCCGGTCTATATTCGGGACCCCACCAGTGTATCTGGATGCGGGTTGTCTTGTGTTGCCTGAGGTCACGTGATGGATGACGTAGTACAGTCGAAGACGCGACAACCAAGCCAGTGGCGGTATACTGTGGCTTCCAGCGTTTACTGTATCTTGCAACCTGCCTCAGTGTTCAGGAAAATACACACTCACTCACAAACACACACAACGATATCTCTCTCTCTCTCTCTCTCTCTCTCTCTCTCTCTCTCCATATACATATGTAGTGTGTGTGTGTATATGCTTATACCTTGACTCAGTGAAGGTGTGCGTGTATGCGAGGGCGTGTTCGCGCGCTCCGCCGCTTTAGCGTTACGTGCCAAAACCCGGAAATCTCTGCGAGCAGCCACTCGGGTTCGCCTGCCTCCCCGCGTGTGTGCTGGTAATGTACTCTTGGGTGTTGTGCCGGGGAACCAACACAGCGACCTGCTCACATCGAGCGCTCCTCTCCAACCTTAATGATACACACGCCTTTTATGCTCCAGCACGACTTAGGGTTCTCGTGTTTGTAATACCCAGGGCGCCTCATTGATGTGTTTACTGGTAAAGGTTAGGTTTTTGTTTGGCGTGTTCATTCTGCTCTCAAAGTGTGGCTTGAACAATCTGTTTATGAGTGGTCTTGAAATACTTTCTCTGATTAAAGATAGCTCAACACATCCTATGGCGTAAAAGTATAGATGCTCACTCTCGTGCAGTGTTTTTTGAAAAGAAGTGGATTTTTGCCCGTGTCTGTACGTCTGTCTGTTTGATATATTATGAACAGGATACTCTGAGCACAGTGTTGGATCAGGATATTGTGAGCACAGTGTTGGAACTGATACTGAATTTGTTCGAAAGGAAAATGCCATTAGCTGGAGGAGCGTTTTGATGTTGGCCAAAGTAGGTTAAAGGTGAAGAACTCTGCGGCAGACCTTGTTAAGGGACACTGATGGTTCATGAGCACAGAAACTGTGGCACGTTCATCAATCAGTCATCAATATACAGACTTAATATCTTTTTTCTTCTGTTTTTGGGATCTGGATATTTGATTATATTTCTATTCACCTCTACAGTATGGTGAAGGAAAGGAACATTTTCAGATATATTGCAAAGCTCAGGGCAGTTGTCACTCGCTGATATACGAATGTAGAAACCTCAGTCCTGGAGACACGCTGCCATCCGCACTATCCTGCCCAGGGCACGTGCCGTCCGGTGCCCTGGCCCAGACTGACCGCTGATAATGATTGTTTACCAGTGCACTAAGTCCGGAGCGTTGCTCCCTCGTTTGCACAATCCATTCCGGGATATTCTCTGACGTATCACGCCATGGAGTCCTGATCACTGGTGGACACGAGCTTTTCATAGTTGATCAGGCGCTGAGGCAATCTAATTCTTTACGAGGATCATTGATTTATAGAATGCCGCAGGACATTTCTTACATTACATACTGTATGAAAAGTTATCCTGTGGAAGCACTCTTGAGGGATACAGATCTGTGTCAAAGCATTTTCAGAAACACTGACAGTCATCTGACATAAGACTGGGACAGTCAGGACGCACCGCTAGACAACACAGCGCACTGAACATTAACTGTTAACTAACATACGACTCTATTACTGTTACTTTATCAAGCTGTGAGCTACCGATCATCCAATGACGTACCGAGGTGCGTGACACCGATGACGTAACGACGCTTCATACCACGGGGAAACAACAGGTCGTCATTAAAACACGCTGCTGGATGATGACCCTCACAATGTTGGGACACTAACCGTCCTCAGACATATCAATATCATTTTCTATTTTTCAAGTCCACAGTGTAACATGATTAATAATAATTTCATTACCTCGTTTCATATACCGGTCATGTTCATCATCATATTGTATTAACATGTGTAACATTATCGAGTCGCACCAGCTGGTCTCAGATGGGCAATGTAAAGGAACTAATTCGATTTTGAAGATACGCGAGATAACGCGGCAACCGGACATGGTGGTCAGCACAGGCGAAGAAGGGCAAAATGTGAGGGAACATCATCTCGCCAGACAGACAGACGAAGAAAAGTACATTAACAGAAGATATGTTACAGAATGAACAGGGTTTTGGTCCATTACTATAAGGTCAAAATTTTGTTGCAGATGCACGAATTGTCATAAGATATATGTACACACAACTGGTACCCCAGACTTTCCCATTTACATATCATTTAAGAAAATTGAAAAGTAAGAAGCGAGAGAATAATGAATATGTAAAACAGCATCACAACAGTTATTCTCCTCTCTCTCTCTCTCTCTCTCTCTCTCTCTCTCTCTCTCTCTTCGCGCTGGTTCTGTCATGGCTCATCACAGATGCCCTTAGACAACTATCAGTACAAAGTACCGTCGGGTTTGGTAATGGTTTATGGTGGGCCATTATAACCTAGGCCAGTGGGCCAGCAGGTCAAATCCAATAGTAAGAGCGGTACAGGTCCGCTGGTGGAGTGGTTACCTAATTACTCCTTGCTTAGCACGGACTCAAAGAGCGGCGTCAACTTCTTGCCTACATAAAGTTACGTTTCTTCCTGCGTCACGGCCCGTTTCTGGCCTTGCATCCAGGTCTCCTCCTTCGTGTTGCAAAATTGATGTGATGTTTGCAATTTACACAGAAAACGTCAAATGTTTGGTTTCTGTACAGACCCTTGGGCGTCCTGGCCTAAGTTTATTTGTAATCTCTTTCATATTTCGTATTCATTTCCATTCATTCACTTTACTCGGATGAATCTTTAGTATAGTTTCTTGAAAATACGAATTATAGGAATCGTAGGTCAGAGATACGTTAGATTTCCAGTCCTTGTTCCTGACCCGCTGGAGAACGAATGGAACTTGGAGGATCGTTCTTTTGATCAGCTCCGTCGGAGCCGTGTGGGGTTTGGTCCTCACGAGGACAACAGCCAAGTTCACAGGGTTACGCTTCCCTTTCATTGCTCCAGCTTTGGTTCCCACACTACTAAAGCCTTTGAGAACTTAAACTGAGTCTAGTTAGTCATCTAAGGTTAGATTATGGTTCTTTCACAGTGGTTGACCTTTAAGAGGTCAAAGTGTCTCTCTTGTGTGCGTGTATTTGTAGTGTATGTGTGCGTGTGTGTTGGAAGGTATTGATGTCTTCCTCCGTCTTTCTGCGACTGCCTTCTGGTCACGTAGTGTCATCCATATTGACCGTCAGTTGGCCCGTCACATTTCTCGTCTGTGATCCTGGGAAAAGTACAGAAATACAGAGAACTACGACGAAGTATTGGAGGATCATCAAAGGAAAATAAAAGATACTGTTGTTGTTGAACGTAGGTCAGAGGTGAGGGTTACTGCATCAAATATTCATGACTCACCGAAAGCCAAAATCTCCCTCGTAAGATGGATTTTCTTGTTTATGTCTTAGTTTATATAATGACCCGCTCGAAGTCCCTGCAAACGACTTACTACGGTTCTTTCATGGAGACTCTTGGAAGCAATGGTTGTCACTGTCAGGTGATGATCTTAATAGTCACGAAGCCTTCTTGTCAGCAGGTTGGTGTTGCTACAAACACGTTTTCCAAGGTCCATTTTTACTGATTTTTTTATCTCGCCAAACCCGACAGTTTAAGTTAAAGCGAGGGTGTTGTTCAGGACGACCTGGGAGGGTGTGGAACGTGATCCCCAAGGATACTTCAGCTCATCTCGCCTCCCAGTGAATTTAGTTGCCATGTGATCCATGAGTCCAGTTTTGGAGGTCGGGGGTCAAACGTCTAGGTCACAAGGTGGCATTCGCTAGAAACGTGCAGCAACATAAGCCAGAGGCACAAGTGTTCTACAAACAGCCTTTCTTCTCAAATTGATTCCCACTCATATGGAGTGGATTAAGTGTGTATAGTTACATACCTGTTGTAGCGTTCTCTTCAACGAAAGTGTTGACTGAAATATTTCTGTTCTTTCTAAGGTATTAAGCTCATGATGACTCATTTTAGAAGAATAAGACATGAATATTCTCATGTCTTTCACCTCACAGCGAATAGTTATCAAAAGTGGACTGGTTCTGATGCTTCGTCTTTCCCTTATTCGTTAGACAGTCTTTTGGCGAGCAGTGGTTTCGTTTGCTATGATTTGCTTATCAGAGTCTCTTTCAACACCGGTTGTGGCAGGTGTCTCCCTTATCTCGGTGGTCTGCACCGGAAGAGGTAGGAGGAGCCCCGCAGGAAGTGTCTGTCAGTCTCCCCTCAGTAAGCCCTGCACCCCAATCCTATAATATAAGGGTCTGAAGGAAGATAAGAACCAGTCAGGTGAGAGCAGTCGGGTTATTCAGTCGTTGGAAGAATTTGCTGTTTCGGACGGACCAGTTCGGGAGCAGGAACTCTCCTTCCGTCATCCACCTCTGCTACAAAAAAAGTTTCTGCATCAGAAAAGTTGATATAAAGGCTGCATTAAAATCAGAGACGTGAGGAGGCGGTGACTGTAGTAGGAATAGAGAGGGCGTGGCACTCGAAGGTTTTAATCCTAGGACGGGTATGCTCAGGGAATCTGTCTGTAAGAAGCCGAGTAGAGGAAGGTTATATCAAGCAACTTTGATCATAATTTATGTAACAAGTGGGCCGTAGGCATGTGTGTGGTGGTACTGGAGACGCCAGGCTGGGGGAAAGGTGAGGGTGGGTTAGAGATTCCCAAACATGAAGGTGCATGTAGTTAAGACAGTGTAGCTGATACTAGTTTCTCAGCGCTCAAAGGTTAGCCAGTGGCTGAAAATATAAAGAAAATTACATCACAAGAGGAATATACGTGAGCTTGCTGGTCTGTTATGCTAGAGTGTTTGCTAATAGTGCAGGATTTAGTACTGGTTATCCTCGCATTTAGATGTGAGGTGAGAAGTTAAAGTATGAGAGGCGGATATGGAGCAGAAAGTATTGTTTGGAAGGATTACAGAATTCATAGTGGGTAGGAAGGAAGGACTGTCTGAGGTGAGGAGACCCATTGAGGCGGAGGGACCGAGTTAAGGAAGATGTGCTGCGTGTGTCAGCGCCCAGGACTGTGTACAGTGATGCTTGCTGGAGACCAGGCCGAGTCGCCTGGCACCGGAGTGGAGCCTCCGTCAGGGCGAGACTCGGTGACCCGATGACCCCGTCTCACGCGGTGCTCGGCGCCTGGGTACGGGGGAGAGGGGGGGGGACACCCCGGGCAGGTACCTTGTCAGGTCAATGAAAATTCATGGTTTATATGGAACACTTTATATAAATATATATATATATATATATATATATATATATATATATATATATATATATATATATATATAGATATATAGATATATA
>JAYMFT010373198.1:0-21368 GCA_038088735.1 Panulirus argus
ATATATATATATATATATATATCTATATATATATATATATATATATATATATATATATATATATATATATATTTGTAGTCTTTCTATATATGATGTCAGTCTGTAGTCTCTCTTTTTCTGATGTCAATTTGTAGTCTTTCTTTATCTTATGTCAGTTTCTAATCTTTCTTTATCTGAGGTCAGTTTGTAATCTCTCTTTATCTAATGCCAATCTTTACTCTATATCTGAAATCAGTTTGTAGTGTCTCTTTATGTGATATCAGTTTGTAGTGACTCTTTATCTGATATCGGTTTGTAGTCTCTATTCATCTGATGTCAGTTTCTTGTTTCTCTTTACCTGATGTCAGTTTGTAGTCTGTCTTTATCTCATATAAATTTTTAATCTGTATATCTGATGTCAGTTTCTAGTCTCTCATTACCTGATGTCAGTTTGTAGTCTCTATTTATCTTATATCAGTTTCAGTCTTTCTTTATCTGATGTCAGTTTCTAATGTCTATTCATCTTATGTCAGTTTGTAGTCTCTCTTAATATATTGTGAGTTTCTAGTCTCTCTTTATCTAATGTCTGTTTGTATTCTCTCGTTATCTTATGAAAGTTTGTAGTCTCTCTTTATCTGATGTCAGTTTGTAGTATCGCTTTATCTGATGTTAGTAGTTTCTCTGTATCAGATGTCGGTTTGTTGTGTTTATCTGATATCAGTTTGTAGTCTCTCTTTATCTGACGTCAGTTTTTATTCTCTCTGTATCTGATATCAGTTTGTAGTCTCTCTGTATGTGATGTCACTTTGTAGTCTCTGTATATCTGATGTCAGTTTGTAGTTTTTCTTTTTCTGTTGTCAGTTTGTAGTCTCTCTTTATCTGATGTCAGTTTTTAGTTTCTCTTTATCTAATGTCAACTCTTAGGCTTTATAACTGATGTCAATTTGTAGTCTCTCTATATCTGATGTCAGTTTGCAGTGTCTCTTTATCTGATGTCAGTTTGTATTTTCTTTCTATCTTATGTCAGCTTGTAGTCTCTCTATATCTGCTGTCAGTTTGTAGTCTCTCTTTATTAGATGTGAGTTTGTAGTCTCTCTTTATTTGATGTCATTTTTAGTCTCTCTTTATCTGATGTCGTTTTGTAGTCTCTGTTTTTGATATCACTTTTTAGTCTATCTATATCTGATATCAATTTTTTGTAGTCTCTCTTTTTCTGATGTCAGTTTGTATTCTCTTCCAACTGATGTCACCATTTAGTCTCTCTATATCTGATATCCGTTTGTAGTCTCTCTTTATCTGATATGATTTTGTAGTTTCTCTTTATCTGATGTCAGTTTTCAGTCTCTCTTTATCTGATGTCAGTTTGTAGTCTCCCTGTATTTGATGTCACTTTTTAGTCTATATCAGTTGTCAGTTTGTAAGCTCTATTTATCTTATATTAGTTTCTAGTCTCTCTTTATCTGATATCACTTTGTAGTCTCTCTTTATCTGATGTCACTTTGTGTTCTCTATCTGATGTCAGTTTCTAGTCTCTATCTGATGTCAGTTTCTAGTCTCTCTTTTTCTGATGTCACTTTTTAGTCTCTATATATGATGTCAGTTTCTAGTCTCTTTATCTGATGTCAGTTTTTATTTCTCTCTATATCTGATGTCAGTTTGTAGTCTGTCTTTATCTGTTGTCAGTTTGTAGTTTCTCTTTATGTGATGTCAGTTTTTGGTCTCTTTTTATATGATGTCAGTTTGTATTCTCTCTATATATGATATCAGTTTGAAGTCTCTCTTTATCTGGTGTCAGTTTGTAGGGTTCTTTATCTGATGTCAGTTTTTAGTCTCCTTTTTTTGAAGTCAGTTTTTAGTTTCTGTTTATCTGATGTTAGTTTATATTCTCTCCATATCTGATATCAGTTTGTGTTCTCTCTTTATGTTATGTCAGTTTGTAGTCTTTCTTTTTTCTAATATCTGTTTGTAGTCCTTCTATATATCATGTCATTTTGTAGTCTCTCTTTTCCTGATGTCAGTTTGTAGCCTTTCTTTATCTCATGTCAGTTTCTAGTCGTTCTTTATCTGATATCAGTTTGTAGTCACTCTTTATCTTTTGTAGTCTTTCTTTATCTTATGTCAGTTTCTAGTCTTTCTTTATCTGATGTCAGTTTGTAGTCACTCTTTATCTAATGTCAATCATTAGTCTATATCTGATGTCAGTTTGTGGTGTCTATGTGATATCAGTTTGTAGTGACTCTTCATCTGATATCAGTTTTTAGTCTCTAACTATCTCATATCAGTTTGTAGTCTGTATTCATCTGATGTCAGTTTCTTTTTCTCTTTACCTGATGTCAGTTTGTAGTCTCTCTTTATCTCATGTCAATTTTCACTCTTTATATCTGATGTCAGTTTCTAGTCTCTCATTACCTGATATCAGTTTGTAGTCTCTTTATCTTATGTCAGTTTCTAGTCTCTCTTTATCTGATGTCAGTTTGTAGTCTCTATTCATCTGATGTCAGTTTATAGTTTCTTATAATACAATGTCAGTTTCTAGTGTCTCTTTATCCAATGTCTTTTTGTAGTCTCTCTTTATCTGATGTCAGTTTGTAGTATCGCTTTATCTGATGTCAGTCTGTAGTCTCTCTTTATCTGATGTCAGTTTTAGTCTTCCTTTATCTGCAGTCAGTTTTTATTCTCTCTATATCTGATATCAGTTTCTAGTCTATCTTTATCTGATTATGTTTGTAGTCTCTCTTTATCTGATGTCAGTTTTTAGTCTCCCTTTATATGAAGTCAGTCTTTAGTCTCTCTTTATATGATGTCAGCTTGTAGTCTCTCTGTATCTGATGTCATTTTGTAGTCTATATCTGGTGTCAGTTTGTCTTATCTCATTTCTCAAGTCAGTTTGTAGTCTCTTTTTTTCTGATATCAGTTTCTAGTCTTTCTATATCTGATGTCAGTTTGTAGTGTCTTTATATCTGATGCCAGAGTGTAGTCTCTCTTTTCCTGATATCAGTTTGTAGTCTCTCTTTATCTTATGTCAGTTTCTAGTCTTTCTTTATATGATGGCAGTTTCTAGTCTCTCTTTATCTAATGCCAATCTTTAGAGTATATCTGATGTCAGTTCGCAGTATCTCTTTATGTGATGTTTGTAGTCTCTATCTATCTTATATCAGTTTGTAGTCTTTACTCATCTGATATCAGTTTCTTGTTTCTCTTTACCTGATGTCAGTTTGAAGTCTCTCTTTATCTCATGTCAATTTTTACTCTTTGTATGTGATGTCAGTTTCTAGTCTCTCATTACCTGATATCAGTTTGTAGTCTCTTTTTATCTTATATCAGTTTCTCGTCTCTTTATCTTATGTCAGTTTGTAGTTTCTATTCATCTTATGTCAGTTTGTAATCTCTCTAGATACAATGTCAGTTTCTAGTCTCTCTTTATCTAATGTCTGTTTGTAGTCTCTCTTTATCTAATGAAAGTTTGTAGTCTCTCTTTATCTGATGTCAGTTTGTAGTATCGCTTTATCTGATGTCAGTTTGTATTCTCTCTATACCTGATATCAGTTTGTAGTCTCTCTTTATTTGATGTCAGTCTGTAGTCTCTCTTTATCTGATGTCAGTTTTAGTCTTCCTTTATCTGAAGTCAGTTTTTATTCTCTCTATATCTGATATCAGTTTGTAGTCTATCTTTATCTGATGTCAGTTTCTAGTCTCTCTTTATCTGATGTCAGTTTTTAGTCTCCCTTTATCTGAAGTCAGTTTTTAGTCTCTCTTTATCTGATGTCAGTTTGTAGTCTCTGTGTATATGACGTCAGTTTGCAGTCTCTCTATATCTAATGTCAGTTTGTGTTCTCTCTTTATCTCATGTTAATTTGTAGTCTCTCTTTTTTCTGATATCTTTTTGTAGTCTTTCTATATCTGATGTCATTTTTTAATCTCTCTATATCTGATATCAGTTTGTAGTGTCTCTTTTTCTGATGTCGGTTTTTAGTCTCTTTATCTTATGTCAGTTTGTAGTCTTTCTTTATCTGATGTCAGTTTATAGAGACTGTTTATCTAATGCCAATCATTAGTGTATATCTGATGTCAGTTTGTAGTACCTCTTAATGTGTTGTCAGTTTGTAGTGATTCTTATCTGACGTCAGTCCGCAGACTCTATCTGTCTTATATCAGTTTGTAGTCTTTATTCATCTGATGTCTGTTTCTTGTTTCTCTTTACCTGATGACAGTTTGCCGTCTCTCCTTATCTCATGTCAGTTTTTACTCTTTATATCTGAAGTCAGTTTGTAGTCTCCCTTTTTGTGATGTTAGTTTGTAGTCTCTCTTTATCTGATGTCAGTTTTTAGTCACTCTTTATCTAATGTCAATTTTTAGTCTTTATAATTTATGTCAGTTTGTAGTCTCTCTACATCTGATGTCACTTTTTAATCTCTCTTTATATGATGTCAGTTTGTATTCTCTTTCTATCTTATGTGAGCCTGTAGTCTCTCTCTGTATCTGCTGTCAGTTTGTAGTCTCTCTTTATTTGATGTCAGTTTGTAGTGTCTCTTTATCTAATGTTAGTTTTTATTCTCTTTCTGATGTCAGTTTTTAGTCTTTCTGTTTCTGATGTCACTTTTTTGTCCATCCATATCTGATGTCAGTTTGTATTCTCCCTTATCTGATGTCAGTTTGTATTCTCTTTCTAGCTGATGTCAGCTTGTAGTCTCTCTAAATCTGATATCAGTTTGTAGTCTCTCTTTATCTGATGTCAGTTTGTAGTCTCCCTGTATCTGATGCCACTTTGTAGTCTATGTCTGTTGTCAGTTTGTAGTCTATTTATCTTATATCAGTTTCTAGTCTCTCTTTATCTGATGTCACTTTGTAGTCTGTCCTTATCTGATGTCAGTTTGTGTTCTCTCTTTATATGATGTCAGTTTCTAGTCTCTCTTTATCTCATGTCAAATTTTAGTCTCTGTTTCTGATGTCACTTTGTGGTCTCTCTATATATGATGTTAGTTTGTAGTCTCTGTTTATCTAATGTCAGTTTGTGTTCTCTCTTTATCTGATGTCAGTTTCTAGTCTCTCTTTATCTTATGTCAATTTCTAGTCTCTCTTTATCTGATGTCAGTTTCCATTCTCTCAAAATCTCATGTCAATTTGTAGTCTCTCTTTATCTGATGTCAGTTTGTAATCTCTCTCTATCTGATATCAGTTTGTGTTCTCTCTATATCTGATGTCAGTTTGTGTTCTCTCTTTATCTCATGTCAGTCTGAAGTCTCTCTTTTGCTGATATCAGTTTGTAGTCTTTCTATATCTGATGTCAGTTTGTAGTCTCTCTATATCTGATGTCAGTTTGTAGTGTGTCTTTATCTAATGTCAGTTATTAGTCTCTCTTTATCAGATGTCAGTTTCTAGTCTCTCCTTATCTGATGTCAATTTTTAGTCTTTATATCTGATGTCAGTTTGTAGTTTCTCTTTATCTAGTGTCAGTCTGTAGTTTCTCTTTATCTGATGTCAGTTTTTAGTCTCTGTTTATCTGATGTCAATTTGTAGTCTCACTTTTATCTGATGTCATTTTCTAATCTCTCTTTAGTTGATGTCAATTTGTAGTCTCTCTTTATCTGATGTTAGTTTGTAGTCTTTCTTTATATGATGTCAGTTTTTAGTCTCTCTTTATCTGATGTCAGTGTAGTCTCTGTTTATTTGATTTCATTTTGTAGTTTCTCCTTGTCTGATATCGGTTTATAGTCTCACTTTACCTTATGTTAGTTTGTAGTTTTTATTTATTATCAGTTTCTAGTCTTTCTATACTTGATATTTTTTTGTTATCACTGTAAATATATCAGTTTCTAGTCTCTCTTCATCTGATGCCAGTTCTTAGTCTCTCTTGATCTAATGCCAATCTTTAGTCTATATCTGATGTCAGTTTGTAGTGTCTCTATGTGTGATGTCAGTTTGTAGTAACTCTTTATCTGATGTCAGTTTGTAGTCTCTATTTTTCTTACATCAATTTGTAGTCTCTCTTTATCTAGTATCTGTTTGTAGTCTCTCTTTATGTAATGTCAGTTTCTAGTCTCTCTTCATCTGATGTCAGTTTGCAGTCTCTCTAAATATGATGTCAGTTTTTAGTCTCTCTTTATCTGATGTCAGTTTTTAGACTCTTTATCTAATGCCAATCTGTAGTCTATATATGATGTCAGTTTGTAGTGTCTCTTTGCATGATGTCAGTTTGTAGTAACTCTTTATCTGATGTCAGTTTGTAGTCTCTATTCATCTTTTATCAGTTTGTAGTCCCTCTTTATCTGATGTCAGTTTGTAGCCTTTATTTATCTGATGTGAGCTTCTCTTTTCTCTTCAACTGATATCAGTTTATAGTCTCTCTTTTTCTAATATCTGTCTGTAGTCTCTCTTTATCTAATGTCCGTTTCTAGTCTCTCATTATCAAATGACAAATTTTAGTCTTATATCTGATGTCTATTTCTAGTCTCTCATTACCTGATGTCAGTTTATAGTTTATATTTATCTTATATCAGTTTCTAGTCTCTCTCTATCTGATATCAGTTTGCAGTCTTTATTTATCTGGTGTCAGTTTCTAGTCTCTCTTAATTTGATGTTTGAAGTGTCTCTTTATCTAATGTCAGTTTCTCCTCTCTCTTTAACTGATGTCAGTTTGTATTCTCCTTCTATCTCATGTCAGCATGTATTCTCTATATCTTATATCAGTTTGTAATCTCTCTTTTTTTCTGATGTCAGTTTTTAGTCTCTCTTTATCTAATGTCAGTTCGCAGTCTCTCTTTTTCAGGTATCAGTTTGTTGTCTTTCTATATCTGATGTCAGTTTGTAGTCTCTCTGTATATGATGTCACTTTGTAGTCTCTGTATATCTGATGTCAGTTTGTAGTCTTTCTTTTTCTGATGTCAGTTTGTAGTTTCTCTATTCAGAGGTCAGTTTGTTGTCTGTATCTGATATCAGTTTATTGTCTCTATCTGATGTCAGCTTTTATTCTCTCTATATCTGATGTCCGATTATAGTCTCTCTGTATATGATGTCACTTTGTAGTCTCTGTATATCTGATGTCAGTTTGAAGTCTCTTTTTCTGATGTCAGTTTGTAGTCTCTCTTTATCTGATGTCAGTTTTTAGTCTCTCTTTATCTAATGTCAATCTTTAGTCTTCATAGCTGATGTCAGTTTGTAGTCTCTCTATATCTGATGTCAGTTTGTAGTCTCTCTTTATCTGATGTCAGTTTGTATACTCTTTCTATCTTATGTCAGCTTGTAGTCTCTCTTTATCTGCTCTCAGTTTGTAATCTCTCTATACTTGTTGTCAGTTTGCAGTCTCTCTTTATTTGACAGCAGTTCTAGTCTCTCTTTATTTGATGTCAGTTTGTAGTCTCTCTGTTTCTGATGTCACTTTTTAGTCTATTCATATCTAATATCAGTTTGTAGTCTCTCTTTAACTGATGTTATCTTGTATTCTCTTTCTATCTGATGTCAGCTTGTAGTCTCTATATCTGATATCGGTATGTAGTCTCTCTTTATATGATGTTATTTTGTAATTTCTCTTTATATGATGTCAGTTTTTACTCTGTCTTTAGCTGATGTCAGTTTGTAGTCTCCCTTATCTGATGTCACTTTGTAGTCTCTCTATATCTCTTGTCAGTTTGTAATCTATATTCATCATTTATCAGTTTCTAGTCTCTCTTTATCTGATGTCACTTTGTTGTCTCTCTTTATCTAATGTAAGTTTGTGTTCTCTCTTTATTTAATATCAGTTTCTAGGCTCTCTTTATCTCATGTCAGTTTGTAGTCTCTCTGTTTCTGATGTCACTTTTAAGTCCCTGTATATATGATATCAGTTTGTAGTGTCTCTATATCTGATGTCAGTTTTTATTCTCTCTTTATCTCATGTTAGTTTGTAGTCTCTCTTTTTTTCTGATATCAGTTTTTAGTCTTTCTATATCTAATGTCAATTTGTAGTCTTACTATATCTCATGTCAGTTTCTAGTCTTTTTTTTTCTGATATCAGTTTGTAGTCTTTTCTTATCTGATGTTAGTTTGTAATATTTCTGTATCTTATGTCAGTTTCTAGTCTCTCTTTATTTGATGTTTGTTTGTAGCCTCTCTTTATCTAATGCCAATCTTTAGTCTATATCTGATGTCAATTTGTAGTGTCTCTTTATGTGATGTCGGTTTGTAGTGACTCTTTATCTGATATCAGTTTCTAGTCTCTCTCTACCTTATATCTGTTAATAGTCTTTATTCATCTGATGTCAGTTTCTTGTTTTTCTTTACATGATGTCAGTTTGTAGTCTCTCTTTATCTCATGTCAATTTTTACTCTTTATATCTGATGTCAGCTTTTAGTCTCTCATTACCTGATGTCAGTTTGTAGTCTCTATTCTTCTTATATCAGTTTCTAGTCTCTCTTTATCTGATGTCAGTTTGTAATCTCTATTCATCATATGTCAGTTTGTAGTCTCTCATAATATAATGTCAGTGTCTAGTCTCTCTTTATCTAATGTCTGTTTGTAGCCTCTCTTTTTCTGATGAAAGTTTGTAGTCTCTCTTTATCTGATGTCAGTTTGTAGTACCGCTTTATCTGATGTTAGTTTGCATTCTCTTTCTATCTAATGTCAGCTTGTAGTTTCTCTATATCTGATGTCAGTTTGTTCTTTTTTATCTGATATCATTTTGTAGTCTCTGTCTGATGTCAGCTTTTATTCTCTCTGTATCTGATGGCAGTTTGTAGTCTTTCTGTATATGATGTCACTTTGTAATGTCTGTATATCTGATGTCAGTTTATAGTCACTCTTTTTCTGATGTCAGTTCGTAGTCTCTCTTTATCTGATGTCAGTTTTTAGTCTCTCTTTATCTAATGTCAAGTTTTAGTCTTTATAACTGATGTCAGTTTGTAGTCTCTCTTTATTTGATGTCAGTTTGTAGTCTCTCTTTTTTTGATGTCAGTTTTAAGTCTCTCTTTATCTGATGTCAGTTTGTAGTCTCTCTGATTCTGATGTCACTTTTTAGTCTATCCATATCTTTTGTCAGTTTGCAGTCTCTCTTTATCTGATGTCAGTTTGTATTCTCTTTCTATCTGATGTAACTATGTAGTCTCTATCTGATATCAGTTTGAAGTCTCTCTTTAGCTGATGTCAGTTTGTAGTTTCTCTTTATCTGATGTCACTTTTTAGTCTCTCTTTATCTGATGTCAGTTTGTGTTCTCTATCTGATGTCAGCTTGTAGAGTCTATCTCATGTCAGTTTGTAGTCTTTCTTTTCCTGATGTCACATCTTAGTCTCTCTATGCTGTCAGAATGTAGTCCCTATTTATCTGATGTCAATTTGTGTTCTCTCTTTATCTGATGTCAGTTTCTAGTCTCTCTTTATCTTACGTCTATTTGTAGTCTTTCTTTTTCTCATGTCAGTTAGTATTCTCTCTCTATATCTGATGTCAGTTTGTAGTCGCTCTTTATCTGTTGTCAGTTTGTAGTTTCTCTTTATCTTATGTTAGTTTTTAATCTCTCTTTATCTGATGTCAGTTTGTATTCCACCTATATCTGATATCAGTTTGTTGTCTCTATCTGATATCAGTTTGCAAGGTCTCTTTATCTGATGTCGGTTTTTAGTCTCCCTTTTTTTTGAAGTCAGTTTTTAGTCTCTATCTGATGTTAGTTTATAGTCTCTCTATATCTGATGTCAGTTTGTAGTCTCTTTGTATCTGATGTCAGTTAGTGTTCTTTATCTCATGCCAATTTGTAATCTTTCCTTTTTTTTTAATATCAGTTTGTCGTGTTTTTATATATCATGTCAGTTTGTAGTCTCTCTCTTTCTGATGTCAGTTTGTAGTCTTTCTTTATCTTATGTCAGTCTCTAGTCTTTGTTTATCTGATGTCAGTTTGTAGTGTCTTTTTATGTGATGTCAATTTGTAGTGACTCTTTATCTGATATCAGTTAGTAGTCTCTATCTATCTTATATCAGTTTGTAGTCTCTATTCATCTCATGTCAGTTTCTTGCTTCTGTTTACCTGATGTCAGTTTTTAGTCTCTCTTTATCTCATGTCAATTTTTACTTTTTATATCTTATGTCAGTTTTTAGTCTCATTAACTGATGTCAGTTTGTAGTCTCCATTTATCTTACATCAGTTTCTAGTCTCTCTTTATCTGATGCCAGTTTGTAATCTCTATTCATCTTATGTCAGTTTGTAGTCTCTCTTAATATAATGCCAGTTTCTAGTCTCTCTTTATCTAATGTCTATTTGTATTCTCTCTTTATCTGATGAGAGTTTGTAGCCTCTCTTTATCTGATGTCAGTTTGTAGTATCGCTTTATCTCATGTTAGTTTGTATTTTCTTTCTATATGATGTCAGCTTGTAGTTTCATAATATCTGATGTCAGTTTGTTGTTTTTATCTGATACCAGTTTGTAGTCTCTTTATTTGATGTCAATCTTTATTCTCTCTATATCTGATGTCAGTTTGTAGTCTCTCTGTATATGATGTCACTTTGTAGTCTCTCTATATATGATGTCAGTTTGTAGTTTTTTCTGATGTCAGTTTGTAGTCTCTCTTTATCTGATGTCAGTTTTTAGTCTCTCTTTATCTAATGTCAATTTTTAGTGTCTATAACTGATGTGTCTTTGTAGTCTCTCTATGTCTGATGTCAGTTTGCGGTGTCTCTTTATCTGATGTCAGTTTGTATTCTCTTTCTATCTTATGTTAGCTTGTAGTCTCTCGATATCTGCTGTTAGTTTGTAGTCTCTCTTTATTAGATGTCAGTTTGTAGTCTTTTTTATTTGATGTCAGTTTTTAGTCTCTCATTACCTGATATCAGTTTGTAGTGTCTTTTTATCTTAAATCAGTTTCTCATCTCTCTTTATATTATGTCAGTTTGTAGTTTCTATTCATCTTATGTCAGTTTGTAGTCTCTCTTGATATAATGTCAGTTTCTAGTCTCTTTTTATCTAATGTCTGTTTGTAGTCTCTCTTTATCTAATGAAATTTTGTAGTCTCTTTATCTGATGTCAGTTTGCAGTATCGCTTTATCTGATGTCAGTTTGTATTTTCTCAGTATCTGATATCTGTTTGTAGTCTCTCTTTATTTGACGTCAGTTTGTATTCTCTCTTATCTGATGTCAGCTTTTAGTCTCCCTTTATCTGAAGTCAGTTTTTATTCTCTATAACTGATATCAGTTTGTAGTCCCTCTTTATCTGATGTCAGTTTGTAGTCTCTCCTATCTGATGTCAGTTTTTAGTCTCCCTTTATTTGAAGTCAGTTTTTAGTCTCTTTAGATGATATCAGTTTGTAGTCTCTCTGTATCTGATGTCAGTTTGTAGTCTCTCTATATCTGATGTCAGTTTTTGTTCTCTCTTTATCTCATGTTAGTTTGTAGTCTCTTTTTTCTGATATTTTTTTGTAGTCTTTCTATATTTGATGTCATTTTATATTGTCTCTATATCTGGTATCAGTTTGTAGTCTCTCTTTTCCTGATGTCAGTTTGTAATCTTTATCTTATGTCAGTTTCTAGTCATTCTTTATCTGATGTCAGTTTGTAGTCTCTTTATCTAATGCCAATCATTAGCGTATATCTGATGACAGTTTGTAGTGCCTCTTTATGTGATGTCAGTTTGTAGTGATTCTTTATCTGATGTCAGTCTGTAGACTCTATCTGTCTTATATCAGTTTGTAGTTTTTATTCCTGTGATGTCAGTTTCTTGTTTCTTTTTACCTGATGTCAGTTTGTAGTCTCTATCTCATGTCAATTTTTACTCTTTATATCTGATGTCAGTTTCTAGTCTCTCATTACCTGATGTCAGTTTGTAGTCTCTATTTATCTTATATCAGTTTCTAGTTTCACTTTATCTGATGTCAGTTTGTAGTCTCTCTTCATCTGATGTCATTTTGTAGTCTCTCTTAATATAGTATCAGTTTCTAGTCTCTCTTTATCTAATGTCTGTTTGTAGTCTCTCTTTATCTAATGAAAGTTTGTAGTCTTTCTTTATCTGATGTCAGTTTGTAGTATCGCTTTATCTGATGTCAGTTTGTATTGTCTTTCTACCTGATGTCAGCTATATATATGATGTTTGTTGTCTTATCTGATGTCAGTTTGTAGTCTCTCCTTATCTGATGTCAGTTTGTAGGTTCTCTGTATCTGATGTCACTTTGTAGTGTCTCTATATCTGATGTCAGTTTTTACTCTCTCTTTTTCTGATGTTAGTTTGTAGTCTCTCTTTATCTGATGTCAGTTTTTTGTCTCTCTTTATCTAATGTCAATTTTTAGTCTTTATGATTTATGTCAGTTTGTTATCTCTCTATATCTGATGTAACTTTTTAGTCTCTCTTTATTTGATGTCAGTTTGTATTCTCTTTTTGTCTTATGTAAGCTTGTAGTCTCTATATATCTGCTGTCAGTTTGTAGTCTTTCTTTATTTGATGTCAGTTTATAATCTCTTTATTTGATGTCAGTTTTTAGTCTCTCTTTATCTGATGTCAGTTTGTAGTCTCTCTGTCTCTGATGTCACTTTTTTGTCTATCCATATCTGATGTCAGTTTGTATTCTCTCTTTAACTGATGTTTGTTTGTATTCTCTATCTGATGTCAGCTTGTAGTCTCTCTATATCTGGTATCAGTTTGTAGTCTCTCTTTATCTGATGTCAGTTTGTAGTTTCTCTTTATCTGTTGTTAGTTTTATTCTCTCTTTTTCTGATATCAGTTTGTAGTCTCCCTGTATCTGATGCCACTTTGTAGTCTCTCTGTATCTGTTGTCAGTTTGTAATCTCTATTTATCTTATATCAGTTTCTAGTCTCTCTTTATCTGATGTCATTTTGTAGTGTCTCCTTATCTGATGTCAGTTTGTGTTCTCTCTTTATATGATGTCAGCTTCTAGTCTCTCTTTATATGATGTCAGTTTCTATTCTCTCAAAATCTCATGTCAGTTTGTAGTCTCTCTTTATCTGATGTCAGTTTGTAATCTCTATCTGATATCAGTTTGTGTTTTCTCTATATCTGATGTCAGTTTGTGTTCTTTCTTTATATCATGTCAGTTTGTAGTCTCTTTTTCTGATATCAGTTTGTAGTCTTTCTATATCTGATGTCAGTTTGTAGTCTCTCTACATCTGATGTCAGTTTTTAGTCTGTATTTATCTCATGTCAGTGTGTATTCTATCTTTATCAGATGTCAGTTTCTAGTCTCTCATTATCTGAAGTCAGTTATTAGTTTCTCTTTATCAGATGTCAGTTTCTAGTCTCTCTTTATCTGATGTCAATTTTTAGTCTTTATATCTTATGTCAGTTTGTAGTTTCTCTTTGTCTAATGTCAGTTTGTAGTTTCTCTTTATCTGATGTCAGTTTGTAGGCTCTGTTTATCTGATGTCAGCTTGTAGTCTCACTTTTATCTGATGTCATTTTCTAATCTCTTTAGTTGATGTCAGTTTGTAGTCTTTCTTTATCTGATGTTAGTTTGTAATCTTTCTTTATATGATGTCAGTTTTTTTCTCTCTCTTTATCTGATATCAGTTTGTAGTCTCTGTTTATCTGATTTCAGTTTGTAGTTTCTCCTTGTCTGATATCAGTTTCTAGTTTCTCTTTACCTTATGTTAGTTTGTAGTCTCTATTTATTAACAATTTCTAGTCTTTCTGTACTTGATGTCAGTTTGTTATCTCTCTAAATATGATGTCAATTTTTAGTCTCTCTTTATCTGATGTCAGTTCTTAGTCTCTCTTGATCTAATGCCAATCTTTAGTCTATATCTGATGTCAGTTTGTAGTGTCTCTTTGTGTAATGTCAGTTTGTAGTAACTCTTTATCTGATGTCAGTTTGTAGTCTCTATTTTTCGTATATGAATTTGTAGTCTCTCTTTATCTGATGTCAGTTTGTAGTCTCTATTTTTCGTATATGAATTTGTAATCTCTCTTTATCTGATGTCAGTTTGTAGTCTTTATTCATATGATGTCAGTTTCTCGTTTCTCTTTATCTGATGTCAGTTTGTAGTCACTCTTTATCTAATATCTGTTTGTAGTCTTTCTTTATCTAATGTCAGTTTCTAGTGTCTCCTTATCTGATGTCAGTTTGCAGTCTCTCTAGATCTGATGTCAGTTTTTAGTCTATATCTGATGTCAGTTTTTAGACTCTCTTTATCTAATGCCAATGTGTAGTCTATATCTGATGTCAGTTTGTAGTGTCTCTTTGCGTGATGTCAGTTTGTAGTAACTCTTTATCTGATGTCAGTTTGTAGTCTCTCTTTATCTGATGTCAGTTTGTAGTATTTATTCATCTGATGTGAGCTTCTTGTTTCTCTTCATCTGATGTCAGTTTATAGTCTCTCTTTTTCTAATATCTGTTTGTAGTCTCTCTTTATCTAATGTCCGTTTCTAATCTCTCTTTATCAAATGTCAAATTTTAGTCTTTTATCTGATGTCAGTTTCTAGTCTCTTATTACCTGATGTCAGTTTGTAGTTTCTATTTAACTTATATCAGTTTCTAGTCTCTTTCTGATATCAGTTTGTAGTCTTTATTTATCTGATGTCAGTTTCTAGTCTTTCTTAATCTGATGTCAGTTTCTGGTCTCTCTTTATCTAATATCTGTTTGTAGTCTCTCTTTATCTAATGTCAGTTTCTCTTCTCTCTTTAACTGATGTCAGTTTGTATTCTCCTATCTGATGTCAGCTTGTATTTTCTCTATATCTGATGTCAGTTTGTATTCTCCTATCTGATGTCAGCTTGTATTTTCTCTATATCTGATGTCAGTTTGCATTCTCCTATCTGATGTCAGCTTGTATTTCCTCTATATCTGATGTCAGTTTGTAGTCTCTCTTTGTCTGATGTCAGTTTTTAGTCTCTCTTTATCTAATGTCAGTTTGTAGTCTCTCTTTTTCAGGTATCAGTTTGTTGTGTTGCTATATCTGGTGTCAGTTTGCAGTCTCTTTATATATGATGTCAGTTTGTAGTCTCTCTTTATCTGATGTCGGTTTTTGGTCTCTCTTTATCTGATGTCAGTTTGCATTCTCTCTATATCTGATGTCAGTTTGTAGTCTCTTTTTATCTGATGTCAGTTTTTAGTCTCTCTTTATCTGATGTCAGTTTGTATTCTCTCTATATCTGAAATCTTTTTGTAGTTTCTCTTTAACTGATGTCAGTTTTTAGTCTCTCTTTATCTGATGTCAGTTTGCATTTTCTCTATATCTAATGTCAGTTTTTTTCTCTTTATCTGATGTCAGTTTGCATTCTCTCTATATCTGATGTCAGTTTGTAGTTTCTCTTTATCTGATGTCAGTTGCTAGTCTCTCTTTATCTAATGTTAGTCTGTATTCTCTCTTTATCTAATGTCAGTTTGTAGTCTCTCTAAATCTGATGTCAGTTTTTAGTCTCTGTTCATCTGATGTCAGTTTGTAGTCTCTCTTAATCTTCAATTTAGTTTTATATCTCCACATCAGAACTTGTGTGGTTCTACCAGAGGGGGAGGGGTTGCGTCTCCACCACCACCGCTACAGACTCCCTCTTGGTCAGGATTACAACTCGTTCTCTTACCTTATTCCTGGCTGCTTCCCTTGGTTCTGTGTACCCATATTCTGTTTTCTTATCCCTGGTGCCTTGTACTTATTTTCTGTTGCCTTACCCCTGGTGCCTTGTACCCCTATTGACTGTCAGTCGTCCTTCTCAGCAGTAGCGTACATCAGTCATTTTCTGTGCCTCATTGTTGGTCTCAGATTCTCTCAGTCTTTGTTCATGGTTCCATCCAACCCTAAGTAATGCCAGAACCAGTCAGCGTCTCTGGCAGCAACTTCATACTGAATCCAGTCATCCATTTGCTGTATCCCTAAGATCACTCAAGCCACCAACCCACATTACCTTCTTTCACATATCATTCACCACGATAAACTGAGCATTACTTGGGTCACCATTTATGTTTTCCTAAGAGTCACTGAGACATGATGCAGCCTCAGCCTACTTGTTTGTTGCCAGAACAGTTGCCACTCATAAACAGGTCACTGACTGACTCACAGTTCCAGTCAACAGCACGATACTCACCGGTCACGTGCACACTACGCAACGCATCACGTTTTCCTCTGCACACGCTAGTGGCCACGTGACCGCCAGCGTTGGGCTTTGTCTCTCTTGCGTGGACGAAAATCTTTGTCGTGTACCACAGTCGGCCAAGAGGACATTCTCGCGGTCTTTGTCGTAAAGACTTGGGAGAGCTTCCAAGCACAAGAAAGATTTTGCATTAAATGAATAAAAGGAAAATTGAGGTCATTCAACCCAACTGTAATGTTTCTAATTGTATAAGATTATTTTCTTTGACCAATCAACCTCAAATATTGGTTCTGCTTCCAAATTGTCTCTTTCTTTGTTAATTAAAAGACGACAGTCTTCCCAGTTGCCTTAGTAACGTCAGAACTATCTGGCTAACAACCAGGCTATGAGCAGCAGTTAACACTGTACCAGTGAGGCAGGGTTGTACAGGTTTTATCTACAACCTGAGGCAGGGTTGTACAGGTTTTATCTACAACCTGAGGCAAGGTTGTACAGGTTGTATCTACAACCAGTACAGGTTATACGTATCTATAACCTAACCTTATAAACAATAACCTTGAGTCATAAACTTCCAATATCATAACCAGTAACAAGACCAGTAAGTTGTTGTTTATGAGAACTTATTCCAAACTTTCTTAGTATTGTACATTGTTAGTACACCTTACATGTTGTACAGAGTTAGTACACCTTATCTACTGCAGAGTTTTAGTGCAGCTTACCTAGTGTACAGTGTTAGTACATCTTATCTACTGTGAAGCGGTGGCACACCTTACCTATTGTGTAGTGTTGATGCACCTTACCTATCTAACCATACAGTGTTAGTACTCGTTTCCTTTTGTATAGTGTTAATACACCTTTCCTATTGTGTAGTGTTAGTACACCTTACCTATAGTATAGTGTTAGTACAACTTATCTATACCATAATGTTAGTACACCTTATCTATCTATAAAGTAATAGCACACCTCATTTATTGTACATTGTTAGTACACATTACCCATTGTACAGTGTTAATACACCTTACATATTGTATCATTTTAGTACATCTTACCTGTAGCAGTGTTAGTACACTGTATCTGTGGTACAGTGTTAGTACACCTTATCTACTACACAGTTTTAGTACACCTTACCTGTTGTTCAGTGCTAGTATACCTTATCTACAGTAAAGTGTTAGCATATCTTATTTATTGCATAGTGTTAGTACACCTTACTTATTGAACAGTTTTAGTACAACTTATCTATTCTATATGTTGATACACCTTACCTATCTAACTACATAGCGTTAGTAAACCTTACCCATTGTAAAGTGTTCATATAACTTAATTATATAACTGTATATTGTTAGTGCACCTTAACAGTGTCATCTTGCTTTACGTATTGTATATTGCTAGTACACCATACATATTGAATAGTGTTAGTACATCTTACCTGTTGTATAACGATAGTACACTTAGCTTATTGTATAATTCTAGCACACCTTATCTATCTAGATGTATAGTGTTAATACACCTTTTCCATTGTGCAGAATTAGTACACCTTATCTATCGTATACTGTTAGCATATCTTGCCTATTGCATAGTGTAAGTACACATTACCTATCTTATGGTGCTAGTATCCCTTGTCCATTGTATATTGTTAGAACATTCTACCTATTGTACAGTGTTAGTACTCCTTACCAATCTAACTGTATAGTGTTAGTCCACCTTACCTATCTAACTGTATAATGTTAGTACGCCTTACCTATCTAACTGCATAGTGTTAGTACACCTTACCTATCTAACCGCATTGTGTTAGTACGCCTTACCCATCTAACTGTATAGTATTAGTACACTTTACCTTTCTAACTGTGTAGTGTTAGTACACCTTACTTATCTAACTGTACAGTGTTACTAATCCTTACCAGTCTAACTGTATAGTGTTGGAACACCTTACCTACCTAACTGCATAGTGTTAGTACACCTTACCTTTCTAACTGTACGGTGTTAGTACACCTTACCTGTCTAACCATATAGTGTTATCACACCTTACCTATCTAACTGTATAGTGTTGGTACACATTACCTTTCTAATTGTATGGTGTTAGTACACCTTACCTATCTAACTGTATAGTGACAGTACGCCTTACCTATCTAACTGTATAGTGTTAGTACATCTTACCTTTCTGACTGTATAGTGTTCGTACACCTTACCTATCTAACTGTATAGTGTTAGGAATCCTTACCAGTCTAACTGTATAGTGTTGGTACACATAACCTATCTAACTGTATAGTGTTAGTACACCTTACCTTTCTAACTGTATGGTGTTAGTACACCTTACCTGTCTAACCATATAGTGTTAACACACCTTACCTATCTAACTGTATAGTGTTAGTACACCTTACCTTTCTAATTGTATAGTGCTGGTACACCTTACCTATCTAACTATATAGTGTTAGTACACCTTACCTGTCTAACCATATAGTGTTAGCTCACCTTTCCTATCTAACTGTATAGTGTTAGTACACCTTACCTATCTAACCGTATAGTGTTAGTACACCTTACCTTTCTAAATGTATAGAGTTAGTGCGCCATTACTTTCTAACTGTATAGTGTTAGTAAACCTTACTTATCTAATTGTATAGTGTTAGTCCACCTTACCTATCTAACTGTATAGCGTTAGTACGTCTTACATATCTAACTGTATAGTGTTAGTACACCTTACCTATCTAACTGTATAGTGTTAGTACGCCTTACCTAACTAACTGGATAGTGTTAGTACACCTTACCTTTCTAATTGTATAGAGTTAGTACACCTCACCTGTCTAACTGTATAGTGTTAGTAATCCTTACCAGTCTAACTGTATAGTGCTGGTACACCTTACCGATCTAACTGTATAGTGTTAGTACACCTTACCTTTCTAACTGTATAGTGTTGGTACACCTTACCTATCTGACTGTATAGTGTCAGTACAAAATAACATTCTAACTGTATAGTGTTAGTACACCATACCTGTCTAACCATATAGTATTAGCACACATTACCTATCTAACTGTATAGTGTTAGTACACCTTATTTTTCTAACTATATAGTGTTAGTACACCTTACCTATCTAACTGTATAGTGTTAAAACACCTTAACTTTCTAACTGTATAGAGTTAGTACGCCTTACCTTTCTAACTCTATATTGTGGTACACTTTACTTATCTAACTGTATAGTGTTAGTCCACCTTAACTCTCTAACTATAAAGTGTTAGTACGCCTTACTTATCTAACTGTATAGTGTTAGTACACCTTGACTATCTAACTGTATACTGTTAGTACACCTTACGTATCTAACTGTATAGTGTTAGTACACCTTACCTTTCTAACTGTATAGTGTTAGTGCACCTTAACTATCTAACTGTATAGTGTTAGTAATCCTTACCAATCTAACTGTATTGTGTTAGTACACCTTACCTATATAACTGCATAGTGTTAGTACACCTTACCTTTCTAACTGTATGGTATTAGTACACCTTACCTGTCTAACCATAGGGTGTTAGTACATCTTACCTATCTAACTGTATAGTGTTAGTACACCTTACCTTTCTAACTGTATAGTGTTAGTACACCTTACCTATCTAAGTGTATAGTGTTAGTACACCTTGCCTTTCTAGCTCTATAGAGTTAGTACGCCTTAACTCTCTAACTGTATAGTGTTAGTACACCTTACCTATCTAACTGTATAGTGTTAGTCCACCTTACCTATCTAACTCTATAATGTTAGTACACCTTACCCATCTAATTGTATAGTGTTAGTAATCCTTACCAGTCCTAATGTATAGTGTTAGTACATCTTACTTATCTAACAGTATAGTGTTAGTACACCTTACCTGTCTAACTGCATAGTGATAGTACACTTCTAACTGTATAGTGTTATTACACCTTACCTATCTAATTGTATAGTGTTAGTACACCTTACTTTTCTAACTATATAGTATTAGTACACCTTATCTTTCTAACTGTATAGTGTTAGTATAACTTACCTATCTAACTGTATATTGCTAGTACGCCATACCCATCTAACTGTATAGTGTTAGTACACCTTACCTATTTAAATGTATGGTGTTAGTACACCTTAACTTTCTAACTGTATAGTGTTAGTACACCTTACCTATCTAACTGTATAGGGTTAGTACACCTTACCTTTCTAACCGTATAGTGTTAGTGCACCTTTCTTTTCTAACTGTATTGTGTTAGTGCACCTTACCTATCTAACTGTACAGTGTTAGTACACATTACATATCTAACTCTATAGTGTTAGTACACCTTACTTATCTAACTATATAGTGTTAGTACACCTTACCTTTCTAACTGTATTGTGTAAGTGCACCTTACCTATCTAACTGTATAGTGTTAGTACACCTTATCTACCTGGGTGTATTTTCCTGTGTGTATCTGTTATCTCTCTCTCTTGCAGGGAAACCACTCTCTGATGAAGGAAAGTTTAGCCTCACTTAAACAGGACTAAAGTAAGCCAGGATTCATTTCAGATTGCTTAACATCTCTTTGGGATGTCATAAGTTAATATTTCTTAAGTGACATTCTTCAAAATCTAACAAAAGAAAAAATATAAAGTATTACCAGTCTACATTTCCCATTAAACAAATTTCACCACACTACCTATGGGTACCACACTCCCAGTGGTCACTACTCTGCCTGTGGTCACCACACTACCTGTGGTCACTACACTAACCATAACAGCAGTATTGTCCTGGTTTGTTGTTGTGTAAATCTTCAGTAAAGAAGATGTTGTCAGCATACATGTGGTAATCATCATCTCCCCGAGCTATGTGTGGGGAGAAGGAGAGGCTCCACGCAATCCCCGGGTGTCGGGGGAGGAAATACAGAAAGCCTTCGTCATTTTCTCTGTTATGAAACAAACTCGTGGTAACTTTGGTTCTCTGTACAGAGTGGAATATTATCTTCCAGGCAGTTGCCCAGGGGCACACGCACACACACACACACATATACACACACACAAAACACAAAAACAAACACACACACACACACACACACACACACACACACACACACACACACACACACGCAAGCAAACACACACACACACACACTATATCACATTTCATGTACTCAGGTACAGAAACAATTTTTTTGTCATTGTGCATGAGGCCTTAAAGGATGTTTCCCAACGAGTATTGATGAGGTGCTGGAAAAGATGAGTTAAGCTTCAGGGTTGAGCATCAGTGTTGCAAGGCAAGGCGTCCTTTCGTCACTGACACATTACTTACATGAAACAGGAGCATATGACTCCGTACAAAATAATGAGGGAACCACTGAGACACTCAGACTTGGACAGGATATCTCAGTGGGGTACACAAAATCTAGTTAAGTTTAATGCCTCCAAGACCCAATTTCTT